>JASCZW010012061.1:0-41228 GCA_034211315.2 Aedes japonicus
CTAAATTATAGTTAAGAACAACATGGTTAAAAAAATTCTCAATAGCAGCTCTTGGAGGATTTTCATAAAATTAATTCATATTTATCAAGAGTACTTTTTCAATGCAAAATATGATTTTAAATCAAAATTCCTAATTCAAATGTTCATATTAATAGATCTCCTAAAGGTAACCGTTTTCGAGATATTTTGAATTTTATTTCATGGGTGGCTGAAAACTTAGAAACACGCCCTTTTCATAAATTGTTCGAGATGGTGCAACACCAAAACTATGTTTGTTTCAACAAACATGGATATTCCAACAAATTTTTCTTTGACTTTCACACGATTGGACTAATAATTTGAAAGTTATAGGAGATTACTTCATCATTATTGTTATTAATCCCACGACGGTTTGGTCGATTCGATAAGTAAACCCAGCTTTTGGTAAACCTAAATAGTTGTTTTGATGTGACTTTTAGTTATATGTACACAATAATGTGAAAAAGGAACTTCCATACGAAACAAATAATTGACCAGAATCTAGTATTTCTGAGGTATCAACAGGAGATCAACAGGAGATCAACATTTGAAAAAGTCCTATTTTTTTTACAAATACCATAGTTACTTTTGTTTGGTATACGATTAGCGACGATTTCAGTACCTCAAAAGTTGTTTCTTTTAATGCTCTAGGATCAATGGGAACAGAACTTTTCTGAAAAATTTGAAATATTAATTGGAGCAAAAATAACTGATTTTTATAGAGACACCCTAAGTTACGTAGTGAAAAATTGCTCCAATTCGGTCATTTCAAAAGCTATACACTGAAAATTTATTTTCGTTATAGTAGCTTTCACGCGTTTCGTAAACATGAATTTTGTACATAGAACAAATGTCTCGTATATTGTATGAAACATTCATAATACTTTTTATCTGGTGAAATGCTACCATTACACCTTTTTGTAAAACGCAAGAAATAAACTTCGTGATGACCAGCCAATAGCTGTTTCTCTTTTATACCGTACTCATGCTTGATGGTGTTTCTGCTGGTATGGGCGGGAATAATTTATCTAACCCAAATTAAAAATTAAAGCGCGGTCGAGAGCTATAACTTCATGCTCATTAATCAAACATGTTCTCACGAGTTAGCGTGGTCGAGTGAGATCAACCACAGATTCAGAATCAGCACTTTCCAAACATTTAAGGTTCGAACCCCATGTCAGAAACATTAAAAACGCTGAACAACTCCACGTGGTTGCGCTTTTTTTTGTCAATTACATTTTAAGTCGATAAAGTAGATCCGTCAGTCCTTCATGCAACCACCAGAGAGACGTTTCTTTTAAATCCTAGAGGGTTTGAGCTGTTTAGTGGAATACTTGTAACTATAAATTAGAAGAAAAATAGTAATCTCCATTTAATTCCAACTACTTTTGCTTATCTTCGACAGATACGCGTATTTCGTCTACAATGTGCAGACTTCTTCAGTGTCTCGTACTAATAACTCGACTCAGTCTCAGTGTACAGGCTCATTAATTCCGAATGTATCTTCATAAAAAGAACAAATCAGTTTCGTTGCTGAAAACAACGAATGGATTTGTGAGTATTACTTTCGATTTTGTAATATAAACTAAAATAAACTTTTAGTGTAGAAAACATGTTTAATCAAAGTTGCTCAAAATTATTTCATTTACAACTTTTATGAAGAATATATGCCTTTAGTTCTGCAAATAAAAAAGTTTGATTTTCGATTTCTCTGAAAACAGAGACCACCTTAGTTTTCGTTCATACCAAAGGAAGCATCTTTCTATTAGAAACAACTTTGCAGAAGACAAGTTTGCTACAAGACTTAAAACTTAGGCTGAAAACTTATCTTTCCAGCTAAATTCGCATTCTGTACCACTGTACATTGTTCGAAATCTTTGATTTTTGGACAGTTTTCACATTCACGAAGAAAGCACTATATCCAATTTCACATTATTGTGTACATATAACTAAAAGTCACATCAAAACAACTATTTAGGTTTACCAAAAGCTGGGGTTACTTATCGAATCGACCAAACCGTCGTGGGATTAATAACAATAATGATGAATTAATTTCCTATAGCTTTCAAATTATTAGTCCAATCATGTGAAATCTCAAGAAAAAGTTTTTAAACCAACAAAGTTTTGTTGATGGAACATCTTGAATAACTTATGAAAAGGGCGTGTTTCTCAAGTTTTTAGCCACTCATGAAATTGAAAATATCTCGAAAACGGTTACCTTTAGGGAGATTATTAACACACACATTTCAATTAGAAATTTGATGTTAAACCATATTTTGGTATCGAAAAGTATCTTAATAAATATGAACTATCTTTATGAAAAACTTTCAAAATATGTTGCTTAGAAAACTTTTTTAACAATTTTTCATTCATATTGTTATTACCTCAAGACAATGGGGTGTTGTCCAAATTTAACCTTAATAGAGTATTATGAGAATTTGAGTTTTAAGTTTTTAATATAATTTTTCTAATTGAAAATAAAAAGTTTTTTCAGTGTATATATTTTTTTGGGTCCCTGCAATTTTTTCTCTGACGATTTTCCTGTTAAACTAACATGAGCCCTTCTCAAAATTTACTCTCGTACCAAAATGACCGTTCCTTGTGTCAAAACACTTTTACTGTTATTCCGAACACGTTTGCGAAGTTTCAGACAGGAAAGGCGTCTCGAACTATCATAAGAACCTTTTCAGGCCTCAAAACCCCTGCATACAAATTTTCATAAAAGAAGGAGTAATTCTCATGTTTGGTTTAAATTTGTATTTTTTTGTATGAGAGCAGCTCCCCTCCTCCCAGATCAGGGTCTTGAACCACTGTGAAAACATTTCTTGCCTCCAGAAAACCGCACATGCCAAATTTGGTTTCCTTTGATTGATTTTTCTCGAGTTCTGCTGAAATTTGAGTTTCATTTGTATGGGAGCCCCCCCTTCTAGAGGAGGAAGGAGTCTCAAACAATCATAAGAACCTTTTCAGCCCCAAAAATCCCAGCATACAGATTTTAACAGACAGACAGACGGACATAAATTCATTTTTAAATACATATTGATTTTTATTCGAGCTAGCTGATCCCGTTGCGAGCGTTGGTATGCCTGCAACTAAATGAATGAACATTACATAGAACTGACGCTTTTTTTAATGAGTTTTTTTTTTGAGTAATAAGGAGTTCAAACTTCTATCAGAACATTCTTCTTACCCAGACAATACACAGTTTGCGGCTTAGTTACCTGGATAATTCTCAGGATTGGTTGAAATTTGTGTTTGAATTCACCATAGAAACATTTCTTGCATTCAAAAAACCCCGCATACCATTTTTGATTCCATTTGCTTGATAGTTTTCAAGCTATGCAGAAATTTGTGTTTCATTTGTATGCGAGTCGGAAGGGGGAAGCGGTCTCAAACAATCATAAGAACCTTCCCCAGCCCCAAAAATACCTGTATGCATATTTTCTCTCCGATCGGTTAGACAAACAGTCAGACAGAATCCATTTTAAAATAAATAAAAATCCTGTTTCCAATAACCCCCACATGTCAAATGTGGTTTCATTTACTTGAATAGTTCTCGAGTTATGCAGAAAATTGCGTTTCATTTGTATGATAGTCCCCCCCCCCGCACCCCCCTTTCAGAAGGCAAAGGGGTCTTAAACCACCATAGGAATATGTCTCTCCTTCAAAAAATTCCACATGCCAAATTTGATTCCATTTGCTTTATTAGTTCTCGAATTATGCAGAAATTTGTGTTTCATTTGTATGGGACCCCCCTTTCCAGTAAAGGGAGGGGTCTCAAACCATCATAAGATTATTCTCCGGCCCCAAAAATCTCTGCATACGAAATTTCACGCCGATCGGTCCTTCCGCTCGCGAGTTAAATCGTGACAAAGGAAACCCCAACTCATTTTTATTTATATAGAAGAAGATGTGACTAATTTCTACAAAACAATTTGAAGGACTTTGCTCGAGTTTGCTAGTGATAGTTTGAAAAAGTCTTTCTGTATTTTTTATTCGAGAGAGTGCTGGCAACTCCGAATACGATTTGGCGCGAATTGTGTCAATTAATAAATAAGGAGGCAGAATCAGTTTTGAAAATTCAAGAACTTGCAAAAAGCTCGCTACAGAAGCCCTACAAAAAAAAAACCCTATTTCTTATTCAAAGCATACTATTTGAACGCCAACACCTCAAGAAGGTAAACCATCCATCCAACCCCCATCCAAGAAGATAAACCCAATTTTCCCTGCCCCAGTTCGTCTGACAGGCAAAAACTCCTCCCCTAGTTCGGATCTTAATTGGATCAACCACCACGGAACAAGTAGTTACTCAATTTCTCAACCGCTGCCGGAGTTCCTCCAGCTCGAGCTGGTGACGCCACATGGGCCAGACATTTTGAACCGTTCTCCTGCGATGGTGGCCACCATCATTTCCCATACAGTTTACGGCCCTATGGCCACCACACTTTCCTTCGCTCTTTCTTCATCATCGCAACGAGGGGCAGCAGCAAACGATTTCCATTACCATTATGGTTCCTACATACCTTCAATTTCTGAGATTCACCAACTCCCGAACGCCGTCCTTCCTCCGTCCTCCGAACACGGAACTGGGGGGGTATTCGAAAATTACTGCTTCGCCACACTTTAAGCCGTTTATGTGATTTTTGTGTTCTTCTTTCGCTAAACCATTTAACACATCCACACTATTATTCCCAAAAAAGCAGGTTTAAATTGGGCCTCGTTGTTCCTCGCCGTCCGCGGCCACTAGTGTTAACCTTGTTTGGCTTTCGGTTCCATTGCCAACTTTCCTTGGGGGGGGTTTACTCCCTTTTCACCGTAATTGTTAAAACGCTGCCAGACGGGCCCAGACGGGTTCAAAATCTCGATCACTTCTTCAACGGCTGGACAAATCGTCAGTTAGTCAGTAAGTCAATTTGAATTTCCCCCTCAACCAAGCCGACGGACGAAGTTAAAGTGCGAAACGGCCGCACCACCGATTACCGTTCGGTATTATTGCCATTGTTGAACTCGGTGAATGTTTCCTATTAAAATTAAACTTTTTCGATCCAAGTTTTTTTTCTCTATCGTATCACAGCAGGCCGCTTTTTCTTCTCCGCCTCACGACTTACGATTTCTTCCTATCAACTATCAAACACCACTAACACACTTGATCTTGTTTCACACTCTTTGCCGTTGCGCGTTCGCTCGGTTGTTTGCTGTTTTTTTCTTATTTCTTATTTTATTTTTTGTTTTTGGTAAGAATTCGGTTTCCGTGTGTTGTTATCAGAAGGAACTGAGAAAAAAACAAGCGAGCTGATGGAAGAAAGCAAATAATACGATCAAATCGAGACGCGCGGACCGGTGGAGAAATGGCTACTTTCTTCCCCTGGATGCGGAGATTGGAGTAGAAATCGTAGATCGAATCGCCCCGATCGGAGACGTCACGGATAACGAGAGTTTTTTTTTCGACGAAGATGAAGGAAGTCGGTGGGGGTCGGAGAGAACTTGACTGAATGCAGCTGGAAATTGAACGCTTCTAGTCGGATTTTCTTTTTATGGTTTCTAACCGAAGGAGACCCGTTAGGTTGAGGAGATATGAACACTTTTCTCTCGGTTATGGCAGTTGATTCTCGGTGCGCGATGTTCGAGGTCAGCTGGAAGGTTGGTTTGCTATGATTGATGTTGTTAAGTATTAAGGAGAAGAAAAAAAAAAACAAGTAGGCTGGGGTGAATTGCATAATTAACGAAGCAAGGCTTCGATGATTGGCCGGCTGGTGACACCAAGATTTTGAGCTCTTTGAAGCTGATAAATGATTCATGATTAGAGCGTTGATGATGCTTGAAAACGTACACGCTCGTTCAGATTTACTCTAAATAGAGTAACTTTCACTCAGTTTCATATTTCCATGCCAAATGTCAAAAACTATGTAACTTGATATAAGAAAACTGAGTAGATGCTACTCTGATTATAAAAGCGCTGTACTTATAAAAATAGAGTAGTAAAACACCAGAGAAGTTCACAGAACTTCAAAGAAGTTCACTAAACTTGCGTGGAGCTCAGCAAAGTTCTCTAAACTTATGAGAAGTTCTTGAACTAGTCACGGAACTTAATAAAAGTTCTCAAAACTTCAGATTAGTTCTCGGAACTTCAGTGAAGCCATCGGATAAGATTAAAAGTCCATACACTGTCATAAAAGTGCGAAAATTACATGTAAGTCCGAATACCTTCGGTGAAGCTTCGAGGACATCAGGGATGTCCGTCGAATTACAGTGAAGTTAAAAAAAACTTAAATGAAGTCCTGAGAACTTCAGAAAAGTTCTGAGAATTTAAATGAACGTCAGGGATTTTCAGGAAACCTTAGAGAATTCCAAAGAACTTCAGTGGAGTCTCTCAAACTTTAGTACAGTTCCAAAGCTTCACGGGAGTTCCAAAAACTTCAGATAACTCTCTATAATTTAAGAAAACTCCTTCAAACTTCAGGTTACTCTCTAGAATTTCAGAGATGTTTCGAGAAATTCAGAGAAGTTCAAGAAGTTCAGAGAAGTAAACAGAAGCTCAGAGGTGTTCTGAAACCTCAGAGCAGTTGAGAAAGTTCGAAATCTTCGAAAAGTTCCGAGAACTTCCGAAAAGTTTCGAGCTCTTCCAAAAGTATCAGAAACTTCCGAGAACTTCAGAGAAGTCCTCGGAACTTCAAAGAAGTCCTTGAAACTCTAGATAAATCCTCAAAAGTTCTAAGAAGTCCTCGAAACTTCAGAGAAGTCCCCAGAACTTCAGACTATACAACGGAACAATGGAAAAGAAGTCCTCGAAAAAAGAAGCACCAGATAAGTGCACAGAACTTCAGAGAAGTTCACAAACTCACGAATCTTCAGCAAAGTTCTTGGATCTTTTAAGAAGTACTTGGAGAAGTCACGGAACTTTAGAGATGTTCCCAGAACTTCAGATTAGTTCACGAAAGTCATCGGTTAAGATTAAAAGGCCATAAAATTTCAGAAAGTGCAAAAATTACATTCAAGTCCGAATATCTTCATTGATGCTCTGAAGACATCAGGGATGTCCGTTGAATTACAGTGAAGTTAACAAAAATACTTCAATGCAGTCTTGAGAACTTCAGAAAATTCTCGAGATTTTAAGTAAATGTCAGGGGCTTTCCGGAAACTTCAGAGAATTCCAAAGAACTGCATTGAACTCTAGAAAACGTTAGTAGAGTTCTAAAGCTTCAAGGAAGTTCCAAAAACTCCAGATAAATTTCTATAATTCCAGAGAGTTCTTTTGAACTTCAGGTTACTCTCTAGAATTTCAGAGATGTTCAGAGAAATTCACAAAACTATCGAGAACTTTAGAAAAGTTTCGATAACTTCAGTAAAGCTCCGAGAACTTTCGAAAGGATCTAAGACTTCAGAGAAATCCTCGGAACTACAAAGAAATCATTGAAAATATAGATAAATTTTCAAAACCTCAGCAACGCACATAGCACAAACAGAAACAGGTAAGGCTGACAGCCTTCATGTCTGGGAAAGATTAGTTTTTTATTTAATAATCTATCATTTAACATACATTTTTTTTTGTACATCACGACTAACATTTGAATGTGGCTGAATATATTGTTAAAACAAGTAGTCCTTTAGTGAGAAACTTCGCGGCTGAACGATAGGTTTTGATGTGATTCACGAAACATCGAGTTTTGATGTACTTTTTTATATAAAATGAATAAGTAGAGTCTACTTTTGGTAAAGTAATATTAGAAATATACGCAATTTAACAAAATTCAAAAAAATCCATAAAAATTAAAAAAAACTAAAGAAATGACCGTCTTGAGCTTTTCACCAGATTTTAGGACATAACTTCAAATTTTTTCAATTTTTTTTAGAAAATTCGAAGGGAGGGGGGGAGGTCCTTTTAGAAAATGAATGTTTTTTTTTTAGCATGGATTTACGATTTTTTTTAGTTTCAGTGTATTTTTTTCTTGAAGAACAATTAATGACCAACAAC
Organism: Aedes japonicus; assembly: GCA_034211315.2. NCBI lineage: Eukaryota > Metazoa > Arthropoda > Insecta > Diptera > Culicidae > Aedes > Aedes japonicus. The sequence continues at coordinate 7,991 of JASCZW010012061.1, forward strand.
TTTTTCTCAGACCACATTTTGATCAGAACTCGAGGGCATGCTAAAAATAAACAAAATAAAATTGATTTTCTCAAATGACTCCCCCCCTTTGAATTTTCTAAAAAAAATTGAAAAAACCCACCTTCGAATTTTCTTTAAAAATTTGAAAAACGTGAAGTTATGTCCTAAAATCTGGTGAAAAGTTCAAGACGGTCCCTTCTTAAAAAGTCTTTTTTAAAACGGTTTTTTACACGGTTTGTTTTCGACGATAACTCCAGAACTGAACAACTTATCGAACTCAAATCAAATTCAACCGTCAAATTCAAGACGATTATACGTTCGATAAAAAATATGCCCACATCGGTAAAAAAAATTTGTAACAGATACACTGAGATCAAAATCACTGACAAGCAACTTTTGCCACCCTGTATACTTGTATAGGTTAAACTGTTCAAAAGCCTATCGGCCATAAAGTTACTAAGGAGTCAGTAATGTGTTCTAATACGGTAAGAGCAGGAGGCATTTTTTAGCATGAGCATATTTGACCGCCCGAGGTTGCTACTCCGTTATGGTCAGATCAGCTATAATTGCGCAGAGAACCAACAAGTGACGGTTAGGACTAAAATACTCCTCAATTTGTGAAAACTTTTGATTCAACACTAAGGCCAACCGGCGCCGACTCTGCCCGAGTGCAGGTCAAATGGGGAAAAGATAAAGCCTGTCCACGTTAAATTTTGGGCACTAAGATAATGTCAGTTAAAAAAATGTATAGACATAATTCACAACTTCACAACAAAACCAATTATCAATTTCAGTATAATAGAGTTACATAGTAAAAACAGTTGGTTGAAATATTATTCCTTCATTCTATAAAATTCACAAACTTTCTGCGGTACACCCGCCATCCGATTCCGTACAGAATCCTCAGATACGCTAGCGGTGGCGGTTCTACGTTCATAGAGTTGCCGCTTAACTCAATTGAAACCACGACTCTCAGATACTCTTCCACGATACAAGATTGCTCAGAATTTATTACAGAGACCTTCAGGATATCAAAGATCTTCAGAAAGGTCTTTAAATGTGTTATAAGACTTCACAACGATCAGGAATTATTTTAGAGATTTATGTATGTATCATCCATTCAAGACACGTATCTCTGATATTTTTTAATGTTCCGAGGACTTTTTTGAAGATCAGTGAATTATAAGATCTGGGAACTTGTTCCGTGAAATATTTTGAAGTTTCGTAAACTTCTATGAAATACCGTGAACTTTTATGAAGGTCCAAGGACTTTATTGAAAATCCGCGAATCTCTCTGAAGTTCCGTGAACGTTTCTGAAATTCCGAGGATTTTTCTAAAATTTCGTGAACTTCTCTGAAGCTCCAAGGACTTCTTTATAGTACCATGAATTCTCTAAATTAACTAAATTAACGCGCTCCATAAACTTCTCTGAAGTTCCGATGACTTCTCTAAAGTTTCGTGTACTTCTCTGAACATCCGTGAACTTTTCTAAAGTTCTGTGAATTTCCCTAAAAATCTCTCTTAAGATTCTACGACTTTTCTGAAGTTCTAACGTCTTCTCTGAAGTTCCAAGGACTTCTCTAAAGCTCTGTATACTTATCTGAAGATCCGTGAACTTATTTGAAACTCCATATATTTATCTAAAGTGTTTCTCTTAATCTTATCCGATGATTTCACTGAAGTTCCGTGACCTAACCTGAAGTTCTGAGGACTTCTCCAAACTTCCGTGACTTCTTCAAGAACTTTTCATAACTTCTGAGAACTTTGCTGAAGATTCGAGAACTTCTCTGAAGCTCTGTGAACTTCTCTGGTACTTCTTTATAAAGTTTCGATAACTTCTCTGCGGTTTCTTTTGTACAATATGAAGTTCTGAGGACTTTTTTGAAGTTCCGTGAACTTCTCAAAAGTTTCGAGGACTTACATGAGGTTTTGAGGATTTATCTATCTTTTCAATGATTACTTTGTAGTTTCGAGGACTTCTCTGAAATTTTTGAAAGTTTTCGATACTTTCGGAAGTTTTCTGAACTCTGAGGTTCTCAGAACACCTCTAAATTTTTCTTTACTCTTCTGAAGTTCTCTTAACTTTTTTGAGTGTCTCGGAACATCTCTAAAATTCTAGAGAGTTACCTGAAGTTTTGAGAAGTTTTCTATAATTATAGATAGTAATCTGAGGTTCTTGAGACTTCCTTGAAGCTTTGGAACTTCACTAAAGTTTTCAAGACGTCACTGAAGTTCTATGAAATTCAAATGAGGTTTTCTGAGACGTCCATGACGTTCCATGACGTTCCATGACGTTCCATGACGTCCACTTATATTCTCGGGGCTCTTCTGAATTTCTCAGGGCTTAATTGCAGTTTTTTTTAACTTCACTATAATTTAAAGATCATCCCTGATGTCCTTGGAACTTCACTGAAAACATTGGGACATGTAATTTTCACACTTTCCTAACATTTTATGGACTATTCAGAAGTTTTCTAGGTGGCACTTAAGACCTCGGATTTTTGTTGAAAATTGCGGGACTTAGTTGAAGTTCTTTGAACTTCACTGAAAACATAGGAGCTTCAATTAAGTACACTAAATTTCCCTGAAATTATCGAGGCATTCCTGAAGATCTGCGGACAATGTTCTCAGGACTTTTTTGAAGTTCTAGGAAGTTCACAGTTCTCGCAACTTTGTTGTTTAATTCTAGAGACTAAGCTGACGTTTGAGAGAAAGTTTTGTTGTTTTATTGTAGATTGTATTGTGCAGCTTATCGGTCTTCCTAGGATTCTTCCTAGTACACTGGATTTCAAATAATTACTCGGAACTATTCTGAAGTTCTCAGGACATCACTGCAGTACTTCGAACTTCGCTGTAATTCAATGGACATCCCCGAAGTTTTTTGGACTTGCATGTATTTCTTGAAATTTTGCTGACAATCTAGAGGTTAACCTAAAGTTTTTGGGATTCTCTTGAAGTTCAAAAAAATTTCCCAAATTTTTGAACTTCACTAATCTTTGCTTAATTTCCCGGAGATTCCCTGAAGCTCTCCAGGCTTCACTGCAATTTTGTAGATTTTCTTGGGTTTCACGCAACTTCTCGAGACTTCACTGAAGTATTTGGCCTTCACTGAACTTCTCCGGACTTTTCTGAAGGTCTCGTTATTTTTATTCGGAAATCGATGTATGACGCCGTTTTCCAGAATCCAAGATGACTGCTTCTGTTCCGGTAAATAGTGAGTAATGATGTCATATACTTCCTGATTGATTCAGGCTACTAAGAAAAGGCGATTTTTGTTAAGATTATCAGCACAACTTCGGCAGCTTCAAGCAAAGTTTGTTCTGGATTGAGAGCACATTTGTCTCAACATTCCAATTGCTGCTTGGAATTCTTTCCAAATTTTGGTTATGAATATCAGCACAACTTCAGCAAATTCATGAAAATTCAAGAATTTTCCACTGGATTCAAGCAAATTTATCCCGGAATTGTGAGCACATTTGTCTCGAAATTGTATCAGGAAATGAATAAGGCTGCTTAAAATTCGCAGTAAATTTTGGTTATGATTATCAGCTTCAACAAATTCATAAGAATCTTCCTCCTGAATTGTGAGCATGTTTGTCTCGAAATTCCGATTGAATAATATTGCTTAGAATTCTAATCAAACTATGATTATGATTATCAGCGCAACTTCAGCAACTTAAAGCGAGTTTTCTCGTGGATTATGAGCACATTTGTTTCGAAATTCCGATTGAATCAGGCTGCCTAGAGCAAATTTTGATTATGATTATCAGATTATCTCTTTCAGAGCTTCTCTGAATTTCTCTTTACTTCTCTGAAGTTCTCGAAACTTCTCAGAATTTCTCGGAACATTCTTGAAAATCTAAAGAGCTATCTGAAGTTTTAAGGAGTTTTCTGAAACCATAGAGAGTTTAGAACTTCCTTGAAGCTTTGGAACTTCACTCAAGTTTTCGGGACTTCAATGGATTTTTTATAATTCTCTAAAGATTCCTGGAATTTCCTGACGTTCATTTAAATTCGCGGGACTTTTCTGAAGCTCTTGGGACTTCATTGAAGTTTTTTAACTTCACTGTAATTCAACGGACATCCCTGATGTCTTCAGAGCATCACTGAAGTTATTCGAACTTGCAAGTAATTTTCGCACTTTCCTGACATTGCATGGACCTCTTAATCTTAACCGATGACTTCACTGAAGTTCCGTGAACTAATCTGAAGTTCTGAGGATCTTTCTAAAGTTCCGTGACTTCTTCAAGGATTTCTCAAAAGTTTCGAGAACTTTGCTGAAGAGTCGTGAACTTCTCTGTAGTTCTGTGGTGCTGTGTGGTGCTTCTTTTTCAAGCTCCGAGGACCTCTCTGCAGTTCCGTGAAATTCTCTGAAGTTTCGAGATCTTCTCTGAACTTTTGAAGATTTATCTATAGTTTGAAGGACTTCTCTGTAGTTTCAAGGACTTCTCTGAAGTTTTCGGATGTTTTCGATACTTTTGGAAGTTCTTGGAAGTTTCTTGAAGATCTCGGAACTGTTTTGAAGTTCTTGGAACTTTACGAGCTTCTCTGAAGTTGTCAGAACTTCTCTGAATTTTTGTTTACTTCTCTGAAGTTCTCGGAACCTCTATGAATTTCTCGAAACATCTCTGAAATTCTAGAGAGTTACCTGAAGTTTTAAGGAGTTTTCTGCAATAATAGAGAATTATCTGAAATTTTTAGAACTTCCTTGAAGCCTTGGAACTTTACTAAAGTTTTCGAGACTTTACTGAAGTTCTCTTTATCTCTGATTTTCAAATGAAAATTTCAAATTTCCTCGATCCCCTGACGTTCACATAAATTCTCGGACCTTTTTGGATGTTCTCAGGACTTCATTGGAAGTTTTTTTTAACTTCACTGTATTTCAACGGACATCTCTGATGTCCTCGGATCGTCATCGCATGTAATTTTCGCACATTACTGACTTTGGGCTCTAGACCTAGTTGAAGCTCTCTGAACTTCATTGAAAATGTAGGGACTTCAATGACTCAAGTTCGAGCCACTTAAAGCGAATTTTTACTCTAGATTGTGAGCACATTTGTCTCGAAGTTCCGATTGAATCAGGCTGTTTAGAATTCTAAGACAATTTTGGTTTGACTATCAGCGCAACTTTGCAAATTCAAGCGAATTTTTCCCAATATAGCGAGCTCATTTCTCTCAAAATTCCGATTCAATCAAGCTGCTTCAACTTATCAAGATGAATTTCTCACTCTGAGATGCTTCCAGTTGTATCGCAAATTCCGATCGCATCAGGCTGTTTAGAATTCTTAGCAAATTTTGGTTAAGAGTTTCAGCAACTTCAGCTACTTCAAGCTAATTTTTCCCAAAATTGTGAGCGAATTTCTCTAAAAATTCCGATTGAATCAGGCTGCTTAGAAATCTTAGCAAATTTAGATGTTGATTATCACCGTTACTTCAGCAACTTCAAGCAATTTTTTACCAGAATTGTGAGCACGTTTGCCTCTAAATTTCTATTGAATCAGGCTGCTTAAGAATTATTCCTGCTTGTAAGCGCAACGTCAGCAAATTCAAGCGTTTTTTTTCCGGAATGGGGATCACATTCGTTATTTGACTTCAAGCAAACTTTGGGCGCCTTCTTAGAGAATTTTCCGTTGGACTGTGAGCACATTTGTCTCGAAGTTCCGATTCAATTAGGCTGACCAGAATTCTACGCAAATTTTGGTTATGGTTACGGTTAACTTCAGCAACTTCGAGCGAATTTTCCCAGAATTGTTAGCAGATTTGTCTCGAAATTCCGATTGGATAATGCTGCTTAAAATTCTTAGCGAATTATGGTTATGATAATCAGCTCAACTTCAGCAACTTCAAATGAATTTTCCTCTGGAAAATGAGCACATTTGCCTCAAAATTTCAATTGAATCAGGCTGCTAGAATTCTTAGAAAATTTTGGATATGATTATCAGCGCAACTTCGGCAGTTTCAAATGAATTTTCCTCTGGATTGGAAACACATTTGTCTCGAGATTCCGATTGAATCTGGTTGCTTGGAATTCCTAACAAATTTCCAACAAAATCAGCGCAACTTCAAGCAAATTTGTTTCTGAATTATGAGCACACCTATGTCTCAAAACTCCTTTTGAAACAGGCTGCTTAGATTGCTTAGAAAATTTTGGTTATGAATATCAGCGAATTCCGCTCAGAATTCAGAGAGAATGATGTTTAACGTTCTGAAAAAATTGACTTATTTTTCCTAATTCAATCAAGCTTGGAAATTTTAGCAAGTTCAGCTCATGCGCATCGGCAAGTTCGGCTCAGAACTCTGGTAGAATCGTACCCATGGAGAATAAGAAAAACGTGTGTACAGCCTTTTGAAGGAACCCATCGGCTAATGGTTCAGATCATATCATGATCATGCAAACTTAGCATCTATTACTTTTATATGAGACTTAATTCGTTTTTGAATAGGAATTAGAAGCAAAACTAGTATTTTCCATATAATTCCAACTACTTGACAGATACACGTTTTTCGTCTACAATGTGCAGATTTCTTCAGTGTCTCGTACTTATAACTCGACTTTTGACGTAAACTGAGTAGCGTAAACGAAAATTCCATGAAAAATTACGTCTCCGAAACCGAAATATTCACAATTCGACAAAAGCTGAGTGTGATTGAACTTATTTTCCCGTCTTTTTCAACTCACTCTTATGTTCTTAACGACGCTTGCTTGTGTCATTTCATTACATTTCGGTAGTTTGTGGTAATTCATATGATTAGTATGATTAATTTAGTATAAGAAAATCTTAACACATCATTACCACATGTCAGTTCTCACAATGTCATAGTTGCATCAATTTAGCAAAATGCACCATAAATGTATTTCATTAAATTTAAGATCATTTAGCTTACAGAAGCTGTAGATGTAGAGACTGATTTTTAGCAATCAACAGCTACTAGAAACAAACTTGACTGCAAATTACCAAAAAGTTAAGTAAATTTGACTGTCCTGAAACCGAAACATGTGAGCGGCCTGTGGGACAAAAGAATCAGTCGAAAAAGACGAGAAAATCAATTCAATCAAACACACTTTTTGTCGAATTGTGTTTGTCTATGATACAGGACACTTAATTTTACATGAAATCTTTGTTTACGTTTCTCGACGTAAACCAAATTTGAACTACGTCTCATGTAAAATTTATAAGTTCTAAGTGAGTAAGATCAAAGTTTAAGCCTAGATTCATACTAAATTCAGGGTAATTCTACTACAAAATTTGAGTTTTTTCCAAACTAAGAGCGCTCAGATTTCAGGCAAAAATTGGCAAATCGATGAACTTTCCAAACCACGCATCAGCCATTGAAGTTGCGAACAAAATTGATCATAACTAACCGGAAAACATGCGGCTAGTCAGGGAAAGTAGCCAAAGACCCTCTGACTTTGGAAACATATTTCTCATTGCCTCGCAAAGGCCAACCAACTAACACCATAAATTTCGATTTCGATTCACAGAATCTCCTTCATGTTTTACCGACCATCGATTCCACCGATTCCACCGCTCATCAATTTCCAATTTCACACCACGCTGCCATGTCCTCACTGCACTGCACTGCCTGCGCTGTAATCCAATCGTAACATCCAATCACAATGCCGATGTCGCAACATCCGAGTCAAATCCAAAAAAAACCATCACAGTTCCACAACGCTCATATTGCACCTCAGTCCGGATTGTCCAAAGCAGTTCAAATCCGACGCAGCCCTGAACGGTTTTCGAAGCTATTGCACCAATTTCCAGCTGCATTCGATCCTTCGATCGCGACTCAGAACCCACTTTCTCCGCAACCCATCACAAACACCCATTTAGCCACCGCCGAGTTTTTATGTTCCACTTCCAAAGCTATTGCACAATCGCCATCATCCTTCTTCTCCTTAAGTGTATATCATTGCACTTGTTTGTTTCCAGTCACAAAAATCTCATCACTCTAATCGGCTCACATCGCTCTAATGCATAATTCTGTTGCTTTGTTTTTCGCGCTTCCAACCGAATTTCACTTTCATGAGACATTTTCTTCGCGTAACCACTTTTGACTTAATTTCCTTCGCCTTCTTCAGCCTGTCGTCGGCCGATGTTTGCACTTCAATTCGCAACCCACTGAGATTGGCGCAAACATTCTTTACGGTTCACTGATCTGCGCCGATCGCTTCTTCGAACGAAGTCACTGAATCGTCATAACTTAGATTTTTCCCATCCGATAGATGCAAAAGTGCATTTCAAGGGGGGTTATTCACTCCTTGAAAGTTTCAAGTTGAAACGACTGCAGCGAGAATTTCACCGATCTACTGCGGCATCTTCTTCACACGCGCGATCATTGTTGCAACTTTCATCGCGATACAACTAACTGCACCACCCACCCACTAGTTGGCGGTGCAAAAGGCCACGCGCCACGATCTCCACTCACCCGCACTCGAACTCTGGAAACACGGTGGAGGCCGATCTACAACTGCGATCGACCGAAAGGCGCAAGTACTGAAGCTATACTGAATCGGCCGCAGCGAGCGCGAGTGCAGTGAAGCGAAAGATGCGCCATCCTCGCCGCCGTCGTCGTCGTCGTCGTCTTCGCGGGGATCGGGGCCGAGATCGTGGCCTCTTAGGGGGACACAACACTACCAGCATGCTTAGCCAACCCAAACGCGGAAAGCGACCTCGATCGAGCTGCTCTCCGCTCTTTCATGGTTGTCGGTTTTTGTTTTGCTCTGCTCATTCGCTCGCTCGCCAGCAGCGCAACCGCTCGAATGGGGATCATTGTGAACTCACTTTTTTTTTCGAGCAGTAAGGCTCCGGAGCCCGTCGAAGAATGAGAAAGCAAATTTGCGTTTTTGGCCATCGTTAGCCGACAGGTTGGCGAGGGTGCTTCTTACCCATTTATTGACGCGCGAACGGATGATGGTCATAATTATTGTGGAGCAAACGAAGAAACGAGAAATGTTAGAATAATGGTTTCATTAATTTCGCGTTGTTGCCCAGCCAGAGATGAGCGAACGGAGCAGGCGATGACGGAGTGGATTGCACTTTCGATTTCAACGAGCGGCGGCGTGGGAATGGGCTGAGAGCTGGACGCGGCGGGTGTGTGCGTGGGTGTAATTCGGGATCGAATGGGCGAAAGAGTCGGGTGCCGGGTGAGAACCTTTCCAACATTGTAGGTGCGTTTGTAGTGTGTTGATATTTGATGTCTGAGGAAATGCGCAACGCTGTTTTTACTTTAGTGATCGATTTAGCTGGGAGGTTTTATTAGACCCCTGTAACATGGTAAATCACGATGGAAATTTGTGTATTCAGAGGCGAACGAGTGATTTCGAAGATTTCGGGTGTATCATCCATTCAAGTCACGTATTTCTGATATTTTCTTCGAGATCTCTCTTAAGATCGAAGAACTTCTCTGAAGTTCAGTTAATCAATCAGAAGAGCAGAAGATTTCTGTGAAATTTCGTGAATTCCTTTGAGGTTTCGTAAACTTCTATGAAGTTCCAAGGACTTTATTGCACAAGCATGAATCACACTTAAGGTCCGTGAACGTTTCTGAAGTTCCGTGAACTTCTCTATATTACCGTGAACCTTTTAAGGAGCCATGAACTTCACTGAAGTAACGGGAACTTCTCTAAACAATCGCGTACATCTCTAAATATCCGTGAACGGCTCTGAAGTTCTGTGAATTTCTCTAAAAGTCTTTCGTAAATTCTCTCTAATGTTCTCTGAAGTTTCGTGAGCATTTCTCCATTATCTTCTATGAACTTTCAATGATTTCTTCGAAATTTCATGAACTTCTCTGAAGGTCCGTGATATTATGTAAAGTTCAGTGAACTTCTCTAAAGTACCGTGAATTTATTTACTATTTCGTGAACTTTTTTGAAACTCCAGAACGTTTCTGAAGTTCCGAGGATTTATCTGAATTTCCGTGAACTTTTCTGTAGAACCTCTCAATTCACGTGAACATTTTCAAGATTCCGATTTTTTTTTTCAAAGTTCCTTTAATCCCTCTGAACTTCCGTTAACTTATCTTAAGATCTGAGCTCCCAAGGTATCGTGTACTTCTCTGAGTTTCCGTGAAATTATCTTAAGTTCCATGATTTTTTCTAAAAATTGACTCAATTGAATTGAATTGATCCAACACCTTCTCCGAACTTCTGAAATCTTTTCTGAAGTTTGAAGGACCCCTCTAAAGCTCTAAAAACTTACCTGAAGATCCGTGAACTTCCTTGACGGTTCCTGTATTTCTCTTAATCGTATCTGAAGATTTCTCTCAAGTTCCGATATTTAATCTGAAGTTCTGAAGTGTTTCTTTGAAATGCCGAGGACTTCGCTTAAGTTCTAAGGAATTCTCAAAAGTTTCAACAACTTCTCAAAAATTTCGAGCACTTTTCTGAAGATTCGCGAACTTCTTTTAAATTCCCTGAACTGGTGTTTCTTTATTAAGTTCCAAGGACTTTTATGAAATTCTGTTAAATAAAATGAAGCTCTGAGAACCTCTCAGAAGTTCCGTGAACTTCTCTGAAGTGTCGAGGCTTCTCGAGGCTTCACCAAAGTTTTTTGAATTTCTCTGAAGTGCTGAGGACTTCTGTGAAGTTGCAAGGACTTCTCTAAAGCTCCCAATTATTTTTCAGAAGATACGTGAACTTTTTTGAAGTTCTCTGAATTTCTCTAAAGTTTATGTCTGAATCTTTTCCGATGACTTCTGAAGATCCGATGGACTTTTTTATGAGGATTCGCAAACTTTTCTGAAGTACCCCGAACTTCTTTGGTGTTTCTTTCTGAAGTTCCGGGTTTTTTTTTCTGAAATTCTCTTATATAATCTAAACTTCGGAAGACTTCCCCAAAGTCCCGCGAACTTCTCTGAAGTGTTGAGGATTTATCTGTAGATGTTCCGAAAGCTAATATAAAGTTCTGAGAATTTTTATGAAGTTCCTTGAATTTCTCCGAAGTGCCGAGGACTTTTCTGAAGTTACAAGAACTTCTAAAAAGTTCCGAGGGCTTTTCTGGAGATTCGTATGCTTCGTCTAGTTCCGAGGAGGACTTTTCTGAAGTTCTGTTATATAAACTGACCTACTGAGGGCTTCTCTGAAGTTCCGAGAACTTCTCTGAAGTTTCGAGGACTTCTCTGAAGTTTTGAGGATTTATCTGCAGATGATTTGTGAACTAATCTGAAGTTCTGAGGACTTCTCTAAATTTCCGTGAATTTCTCGGAAAATTCGAGGGCTTCTCTGAAGGTCCAAGGACTTCTCAAATCTTCCGAAGACTTTTTTGAAGATTTGCGTACTTCCCTTCTTCATTAAGTTTGAACGACTTTTCTGAGGTTCCGTTGTATAATTAGAAGTTTTGCGGAGTTCTATAAAGTTCCTTGAATTTCTCTGAAATATCGAGAATTTCTCTAAAGATCCTTGAATTTTTCTGAAATGTTGAGGACTTTTCTGAAATTCCAAGGTCTTCTCAAAAGTTCCAAGGACCTTCTGAAGATTCGCGAACTTTTTTGAAGTTCCTGTGGTGTTTTTTTTCTTATGGTCCGAGGACTTTTCTGAAGTTACGTGAACTAATCTAAAGTGTCGAGGACTTCTCAAAGTATTGAGGATTTATTTGCAGATGTTCCGTGAACTGATCTAAAGTTCTGAGGACTTCTATGAAGTTCCGTGAATTTCTTTAAAGGGCTTCTTAAATGTTCCGAGGACTTTTCTTTGAAGTTCCGAGGACTTCTCTTAACTTTCGCGTAATTCTTTCAATATCCGTGAACTTCTACGAAGTTCTGTGAATTTCTATATTAATATCTCGTAACTACCGTGAAAATCTTTCGTATGTTTTCTGAAGTTTCGTGAGAGTTTATCTTTTATCTTCTCTGAAGTTTCAATGATTTCCCTGCAATTTCGTGAATTTCTCCGAAGTTCAATGATCTTTCGTTAAGTTCAGTGAAATGTTCTTGAGTACCATGAATAAAGTTTCATGAACTGTTTGGAAATTCCATAAGCCCCTCTGAAAATCAGTGAACTTCTCTGAAGTTCCGTGAACTCATTTTAAGTTTTGAGAACGTTTTTGAAATTTCGAAGATCCATCTGAATTTCCGTGAACGTTTCTATAGTAACGTAAACTTCGTTAAATTACCGCGAACGTCTTCAAGATTCTGTAAATTGTTTTGGAGTTCCATGAAACCCACTGAACTTCAGTAAACTTTTCTAAAGTTCCGAGCACTTCGTTAAGATTTCGTGTACTTCTCTGAATATTTGTGAATATATCTGGAGTTCCGTGTAGTTTTCTTAAAATTGTCTCGTAAGATACAAGTACTATTTTGAAGTTCTGCAGTTCCAAAGACTTTTCTAAAGCTCTGAATACTTATCTGAAGTTCTTTGAATTTCACTAAAGTTTATGTCTGAATCTTTTCCGATGACTTCTGAAGTTCCTAAGGACTTTTTTGAGGCTTCGTGAACTTTTTTAAAGTTTTCTGAACTCTTCTGGTGTTTCTTTCTTAAGTTCCGAGGATTTTTCTGAAGTTCCCTTATATAATCTAAAGTTCTGAAGGCTTACCTGAAGTTCCGTGAACTTCTCTGAAGTTTCGAGAACTTTTCTGAAGTTTTGAAGATTTAACTGCAGATGTTCCATGAACTAGAAGCTCTGAGAACTTCTCTGAAGTTCCTTGAATTTCTTTGACGTGTTGAGGACTTCTCTGAAGTTCCAAGGAGTTCTCAAAAGTTCCGAGGTCTTTTCTGAATATTCGCGAACTTATTCGTGTTCCAAGGACTTTTCTGAAGAACAGTGAACTTTATTCTGAAGTTTGGAGGACTTTTCCTGAAGTTATGAGGATTTATCTGCAGATGTTTCGTGAATTAATCTGAGGTTGGGCTTCTCTGGAGTTTTGTGCATTTCTGTGAAGTGTCGAGGATTTCACTGAAGTTCCAAGGACTTCTGAAAAATTCCGAGGAATTTTTTGAAGATTTGCAAACTTTTCTGAAGTTTCCTGAACAACTCTGGTGTATCTTTATTAAGTTTCGAGGACTTCTTTGAAATTCCGTTTAACATTCTGATGTTCTGAGGCCTGCTCTAAAGTTCCTTGAATTTCTCTGAAGTGTCAAGGATTTCTCAAAAGTCCCCAGGACATTTCTGAAGATTCGCGAAATTCTCTGAATTTCCCTGAACTTTTCTGGCATTTTTTTATTAAGTTAAGAGACTTTTCTGAAGTTTCATCACATAATCTTAAGTTTTGAGAGCTTCTCTGAAGTTTTATGAATTTCTCTGAAGTTTTGATGACTTCTCTGAATTTTTCTGAAAGTTCACAAACTTTCTCGAAGTTCCCTGAACTTCTCAATGTTTCTTTATTAAGTTTCAAGGACTTTTCTGAAGTTTCGTTATATAATCTAAAGTTTTGAGGGTTTTTCTGAAGTTCCGTGAATTTTTCTGAAGTATCGAGGATTTCTCAAGAGTTCCGATGACTTTTCTGTAGTTTTGTAGTTTTAAAAATTCGCTAAGCTTCTTTGGGGTTCCTTTCGTAAGTTTCGAAGAGTTTTCTGAAGCTTCGTGAAGATTCGCGAACTTCTCTGAAGTTCCCGGAACTTCTCTGATGCATCTTTATTAAAATCCGAGGACTTTTGTGATGTTACTTTACATAATCTGAAGTTCTGAGGACTTCTCTAAAGTTCCTTAAATTTCTCTGAAATGTCAAGGACTTCTCTGAAGTTTTTTTTTATTTGCAGGTGTTCCGTGAACCAATCTAAAGTTTTGAGGACTTTTCTGAACTTCCTGGAATTTTTCTGAAGTGGCGAGGATTTCTCTAAAGTACTTTGAATTTCTCCAGAGTGTCGGGGACTTCTCTGAAGTTCCAAGGACTTTTCAAAAATTGCAAGGGATTTTCTGAAGCAAACTTCTCTGAAGCTTTCTGAACTTCTCTGGTGTTTCTTTATAAAGTTCCAAGGACATTTCTGAAGTTTTCTAGGATTTAATTGCAGATGTTCTTTCTTTCTTCTTTTTTAGCGTTTCAAGTTCATTGCTTTTTCTCAACATAGAGTTCTGAATAAACTTTCACTTTTAATTCGAGCTTTCGATGCCAAGTACCATATTTGCATTAGTATGGTTGTGTGGCAAATGCAATCATACGCTATACTCAGAGAGTCGAGAAATTTCCCTCAATGAAAAATCCTTAGACCAGACCGGGAATCGAACCCAGCCACCTTCAAATGTTCCGAGAACTTATTCGAAGTTAAGTTAAGTTCCCAGGATTTTTCTGAAGTTTCGTTATACAATCTAAAGTTTAGAAGGTTTCTCTGAAGTTCCGTGAATTTCTGTGAAGTATCAAGAACTTCTCTGAAGTTTCAAAAACTTATCAAAAGTTCAGAAGACTTTTTCGAAGATTTGCGGACTTTTCTGTAGTCTCCTGAACATCTCTGGTGTTTTTTTTATTAAGTTTCGAAGGCTTTTCTGAAGTTGTCTCTATGAACTGGAGCTCTGAAGGCTTCTCTGATGTTTTAAGAACTTCTCTGAAGTAACTAGAAATTAGAAGAAAAATTAGTATTTTCCATTTAATTCCAACTACCTTTGCTTATCTTGACAAATACGCGTATTTCGTCTACAATGTGCAGACTTCTTCAGTGTCTCGTACTAATAACTCACTGATGTTTCAAGGACTTTTCTGAAGCTTTGAGGATTTATCTGCCGATGTTCGGTGAGCTAATTTGAAGTTCTGAGATGCCGAGAATATTTTTGAAGCTCTCCGAACCTCTATGAAATTTCGTCAGCTTTTCTAAATATCCGTGCACTTATCTGAGGCTTATTATTATTATTATTTTTCTTAAACTTGTCTCGTAAGATCCAAGCATTTCTCTGAAATTCTGAGGGCTTCTCTAAAGTTTCAACGACTTCTATAAAGTTCCGAAGATCTATCTAAAGATCCGTGAACATCATTGATGCACTGTGGTAAGTGAAGCGATCAATGAAAGAGATCGCAGTAGACTGCTTTTTATTTTAAATCTAGTGGTGATAGAAAGAGGCAAGTGACAAATGGCAAGGAAGGGGACGGGCCTGGGACTGAACTCCCGACCATCTGCTCAGTAAACAGAACGGGTAACCACTGAGCTACCCAGCCACGTTTTCTAACGTGTATCTCTTAATCTTACCCGATAAATTCTCTTAAGTTCCGTGAACTAATCTGAAGTTCTGAAGTGTTTCTTTTAAGTACCAAGGACTTCTTTGAAGTTCTAAGGACTTATCAAAAGTTTTAACGACTTCTCAAAAGTTCCGAGGACTTTTCTGAAGATTCACGAGCTTCTCTAAAATTCCCTGAACTTATCTGGTGTTTCGTTATTAAGTTCCGAGGACTTTTATGAGGTTCTGTTATATTGTGGTATATTTGAATATTATTGGCAACACTGGCTTGGCGCTGCGATCAACAGTCGTTAGGTTCAACACTTTCATTGCATCAGCAAAACGCCGTGCGACAAAGTATAAGCGTTGGGTCTCACGATATGGTTATGCATTGTCAGCACTTGTGGTCTTATGTATATTCTGGAAGTATGGTACGACGGGTCATCTAAGCCCCTCCCGTAGGATAATTCTATGTATAGGTGTTCTCGTCAAGCGACGAGCGAATCAATGTTAAGTAATAAAATCATTCTTGATCAGTAAGTCAACTGTGGCGGTTATCCTTCTTCTGAAGGAAAGACCCCTCGAGCCGCGATGAGTAGTAAACTACCACAATATAAACTGAAGTTTTGCGAGCCGTGAACTTCTCTGAAGAGTCGAGGCTTTCTCTTAAGTTTTGAGGATATATTTGCAGATGTTCCGTGAACTAATCTAAGGACTTCTAAGGACTTCTCCAAAGTATTTTGAATTTCTCTAAAGTGCCGAGGACTTCTGTGAAGTTCCAAGGTCTTGTCCTAAAGTTTTTTGGAAATTCATGAATTTCTTTGTAACTCCATGAACGTTTTGGGTGTTTTTTTGTTAAGTTCCAAGAATTTTTTTGAAGTTCTGTTATACAAATTTAAGCTCTGAGGGCTTCTCGGAAGTTTTGAAGATTCATCTGCAGATGTTCCGTAAATGAATCCGAACTTCTGAGGACTTCTCTCAAGTTTTTTGCATTTCTCTGAAGCGACGAGGACTTCTAAAAGGTTCCGGCGACTTTTCTTAAGATTCGCAAACTTCTCTGTAATTCCCTTCACTTCTCTGAAGTTCCCTGAACTCATTTAGTTTCGAGGGCTTTTCGGAAATTCTGTTCTATAATCTAAAGTTCTAAGGGCTTCTTTGAAGTTCCGTGAACTTCTCCGAAGATTCGAGGACTTTTCTGAAGTTTTGCGGATTTATCTGCAGATGTACGGTGAACTGATCAGAAGGTGATTCCGAGAATCTTTTGAAGCTTCCCGAACCCCTAGGAAGTTTTGTAAGCTTTTCTGTATTTTCGTTGGCTTATCTGAGGCTTCGTTTATTTTTTAAAGATTCTTCCGTAAGATGCAAGAATTTCTCTGAAGTTCTGAGGTCTTTTTCTGAAGTTTCCAACGACTTCTATAAAGCTCCGAAGACTTATCTGAAGAACCGTGAACTTTATTGAAGTTCTGTTTAAAAAAATCTTCTTTGAACTTTTCTCTAAAGTTTATCTCTTAGTCTTATAAGATGATTTCTCTGAAGTTTCGTGAGCTTATCTCAAGTTCGGAGGACTTCGCTGAAGTTCAGTAAACTTCTCAGGAGTGTCGATTTCAAAAGTTTCGAAAACTTTTCTGAAGATTCGCAAACTGCTCTGAAGTTCCCTGAATTTCTTTGGTGTCCGAGGACTTTTCTGAAGTTCCGTGAAGTAATCTGAAGATGTGAGATCTTGTTTGAAGTTTCGCAAACTTTCCTGAAGTTTTGAGGACTTATCTGAGGTTCTGACGGCTTGTTTGAAGTTCCTTGAATTTTTGTGAAGTGCCGAGGATGTCTCTGAAGTTCCAAGGATTTCTTAATAGTTCCGAGGAACTTTTCTGTACTTCCCTAAACATCTCTGGTGTTTCTTTATTAAGTTCCGAGGATTTTTCTGAAGTTCCGTCGACTAATTGACTAGTTGAAGTTCTAAACGGTTCTCAGAATTTCCGTGAACTTCTGTGAAGTGTCGAGGATTCCTCTGATGTTTTTTTTTTAATTCTCTGAAGAGTCAAGAACTAATCTGAAGTTCTGAGGACTTCTCTAAAGTTTCTTGAATTTCTCTGAAATCTCGAGGACTTCTCTGAAGCTCCAGGGACTTCTAAAAAGTTCCAAGAAATTTGCCTAAGATTCCGTGAAGTTCTTTGAACTTTTCTGGTGCTTCTTTTTTAAATCACGAGAACTTTTCTGAAAGACTGTTATTTAAAATGAAGTATTGAGGACTTCTATAAAGTTCCTTGTATTTATCTGAAGTGCTGGGAACTTCTCTGAAGTGTCAAGTTCCAAGGACTTCTCAAAATGGTCGACGACTTTTCTGAAGTTCCGTTGTATAATCCAAAGTTACGAGCACTTCTTCAAACTACTGTGAACTTCTTTGAAGTTCTTTGAAGCTCCAAGGACTGATCAAAAGCTTCTAGAACTTTTTGAAAGTTTCGCGAACTTCTCTGAAGCTACCTGAACTTCTATGGTTTCTTTCTTAAGTTTCTTTTTTAAGTACTCCAAACTATCCTTGAGTTCCCGTCTTGATGTTTTACAATATCTATATGGAGATTAACGATGTCTCCACCATACTTATGAGTTGAAATAGCTCCATGGAACATCATAACACTGTAATAGACATATTTCAGTATTTCTAGAATACCTAAGGTACTTAAAACTATCCTTGAATTCAAATATTGATATTCCATATGATCGGTTTACGGTCTGCACCGCATTTTGAATCAAAATAGCTCCACCAGACATCAAAACACAGTAATGAACATGATACAGTATTTCTAGATACTCCAAACTATTTTTGAGCTCGAATCTCGATGCTTCAAATGATCAACACGGCTGTTTAAGATTTTTCAAGTGTACTTGGAATAGTCCCACAAATAAAAATAACACTTTAATATACACGTTTCAGAATTTCTAGAATATCTAGTTTACTCTTAACTATTCTTGAATTTGAATCTTGATGTTTCACTTGATCAACAAGGCTATTGACAATTTTTTAACAGTAATTATGAACTGAAATAGCGCCACAGGAGATCCGAACACTGTAATAGACATGTTACAGTATTTCTACAATACCTATCGTTCAAGCTATCCTTGAGTTCAGCTCTTGATGTTCTACATGACAAGAAGGTTTAGAGTAACTAGAAATTAGAAGAAAAATTAGTATTTTCCATTTAATTCCAACTACCTTTGCTTATCTTCGACAGATACGCGTATTTCGTCTACAATGTGTAGACTTCTTCAGTGTCTCGTACTAATAACTCGACCAAGTCGAGTTATTAGTACGAGACACTGAAGAAGTCTACACATTGTAGACGAAATACGCGTATCTGTCGAAGATAAGCAAAGGTAGTTGGAATTAAATGGAAAATACTAATTTTTCTTCTAATTTCTAGTTACAGGTATTCCACTAAACAGCTCAAACCCTTTAGGATTCAGGTTTAGAATGTTCTAACCGTCCTAGCTGTAATAAATACATGGAAAATCTTAATACCGTTGCAGACATATTAAAGTATTCTCAGAATATCTCCGTACTCCAAATTGTTATTGAGCTCAGATGTTGATGTTTTGCAAGATCAACAATACGATTTATCAGACTTCCGCCGTACTTATGAGTTAAAGTAGCTCCAGGGGACATCATAACTATGTAATACACATGTTTCAGTACTTCTAGAAATTTCCAATTTGTATTAACCATAAAGTTTACTTTAAAAATGCAATATTTCAAGCTTCTGCCTGCCTATCAACCTGACAGCAAAGAAGAATACCTGCTTTCGAAAGCAATCAGTGTTGAGAACTGTCAAGTCGTATTTCATTATTGTCAGAATATCTACGTTACTCCATACGATCTTTAAGATCAGATTCCGATGTTTCACATGACATGGAAGTAATTGGAGTGCAGTAGGTATTTAAGAGAATACCTTAATATGACAAATTATTGTGCAATGATGTCCCATGGAGCTTCACTAACTGAGAAGAACGATAAAGACCTCGTAAATTGCCATGTTGATCATGTGAAATATCAACATTTATAGTCAAGATTAGTTTGGAGTACCGTAGATATTCTGAGAATACTGCAATATATCTGCAACTTGTTTTTTTTGTCCTTGAGCTTTTACAGGTAAAACGTACGGTCATAAATCTCTAAATCTTCTTGTCGATCATATAAAATATGAAGATGTGAACTCAAGGACGGTTTGGATTATCTAAATCATCAGCATGCCCGTAACTATCCGTAACTTAACCTGTTCGATATTTTTCCTAGTTCTAATAGTTATTTTCGAATAAGTTTGCAAAGTTTCTCTGTAACTGTAAAAGCCGAATTTTGCCAGCAAATTTTAATCTTGGGTCATATATGACCCAACCGTATTGAATCGGTTAGATCGGTATACGAACCGTGCTACCAATCCATCCCTTCTATACAAAATCCCAGTGATTTTTCGCAGAGGTGCAGCGGATTCTTCAGATTCCAATAAAGTGAGTATCAAGTCAACACAATTAACCCTTTCTTTATTTGGTCTTGGATCAACAGTTTTAACACATTCAGGATGTATGTATGTAGTCCCAAGCATCAATAGTTGGTTCTCTGCATAATCTTGCAATAATGGAGTAGCAACTACGGGCGGTCAATCATGCTTATTCTCTTAATGTCAACAACAAATCAAATCTGGCGTCAGGATTTAAACGCAGTGTGTTGATGTGAAGAGCTATGATAGCACCTGGTGGATGAACTTACGACGCCCTTTGCTATTGTTGAAAAGATTCTTGATTAATGAGGCTAATTACACAACATTACGACTCGCATCTGTCATTTCAATCATGAAATCATAAATGAGTGTAATTAATTCATAAAATAAGATAAGATCATGAGAACAGAAACCGATTTGTTTCCGCGTAATCATGCACCAACTTTCGCAAATTTTCATAAATTGCACATTTTCCTGTCCTATCTCCAGTGCGTCACTCACTGCTTTCCACAACGCGAGCCGAAAGCGCCAAATAGCGGACGTTCCGGTAACTCACCACCGTCAACCGCCATTCATAACAGTTCTTGATTAATTCATAAACACCTTAATTTAGGTGCTGGGTCCCGGGGCTTGGCCGAACCATTTACGCGAGCTCGCTTGGGAATTGTTGACTTGTATGTGTGCGCGTTGGTGTGGAAAGGGTCATTTGGCGACTTTTCTGTTTTTGTTTGTTTTGTCACCATCAAAGTTATGATTAAACTTAGCAGGTACACATTAGAAATGCTAAGTTGGTGCGGAATACAATCGAATTAGCGCCTATTTAGCGGGTAATGATATGCCATTATGAGATACCGTCTAAAAATACGTAACTAAGTAGATTACATGGTATATATAAAAACCATTTGTGTCGAAAGTTTGGAAAGGGAATCAATCATTTGCGTCGGTTTAAATCACCAGATTTGTCATTCGAATGTACTGAGTGACATTTATCCACGCGAGTGAAGGAAAAACATCGAAGCAGGCTGCGGAGAAAGTCACCCAATTCTGTGCATTCCGACTTTATGCACGTCAACTACGAATCGGGAGCGAATCCAATGTTTTTTTTCTTCCGCCTCCTCTCCTTCCCTCGATGGTAAGTGATCTCTCAAGATGGCACAAATTTATCTGCCGTGGCCGCCTCTTTGGTAAATACGGTTTTCGGTGCATTACTATGTGCGCCACAACAGCCGACCGCTTTTGTTGTTGAGTCTCTCGCTGTCACACTGCTCCGGTCATCATGGCGTCTTCTTTCGGGTCTCCCCCATTCAGCCGCTGACACGCAAAGCCTACTCCACTTCTATTGTGTCCGATTCAGATGTCGACATTCGAATAGCAGTCAACACACAAGATGTCACATCTCAGATGCTGTTTGTTTTGATTGCAACAATGACGAACGTGCCAAAAATAAGAGCCATCGTTCCAAATACCTATCCAATCCATTGTATTTATTACTTAATCATTTGTCGAGCGGAGATAATCGTTTTGTCGATTTTAAATTAGCATATAAATAAGACGCCGAGAGTGGACCGAGCGGCGGCGGGCGGAGCGCGTTTCGAACAAAATAAAACGAAACCCATTGTCCGTGAAGCGCAGAGAAAACAATGCCCCCCAAACAAGGGGATGTCCCTTTGGCAGATGAAGTGTGATTACCCCCCATTCCGGGAGGGCGGTGATTAATTGTTCTGTCGGCATACTCTCACGTTCGATGTCGGGCTTGATCGCGATGGTTTCGATTTCCCTCCGCGCGCTGACGGGTGAGAGTGAAATTGTGACATTTGACGAGTTATGAACTTGACCAGCCAGCGACCGGAAGATGGGTAACGTTAACACAATGGTGATGAACGTGACGGCCATCGATATCATTTTTGATAGCCTAATGAGTAAAAGGAAAACGAAGCAATTAAAACGTTCACCAAGTGCTGATGTTACTTTTCTTGGGGGGTTTGGACTGCAGGGGAGGGCGAAGAATGCCTAAATTCCTAAGTGTGATTCATGTTTAGTTGGTCAATGGTTAATGGTAATTCCTATCTACAGGAAATGAGAAAAGAGGCTAACGAAAGTACAATAATAGTTTGGACAAATGCGATGTTAGCGTGATTTCAAAAAGTGAAAAATGTACATAAATCAGAACGACAAACGCAAGAAATTAGATATATTACAACGCTGTCACCACCGGCTCCAAGGGGTAGATCGCTCAACACACTTTTTTGCCTGTGCTATTTTTTTTGAGTGTGTCAACAAGCGTTGCAATGTTCAAGGAGTTCCCGTAATGTGCCGAAGGTGCCGATGTGCTGACAGCCCAGATTGTTATTATCTGCTGAGCCTGGCAACCAGGCAATGCATATTGGCAAGGTTGCTGATTTCATATTTCTATAAGGTCAACTGTCAAAAGTGTGCCTCACATGTGATATGGATTGAAAATCAAAGTGCCGCTGTTAGGAAACATATTCATAAAATTGGCAAATCTACTCTATCGACTCTGAATGTAAATAAAAAAATAAATCCACTGTTAGGATTCGAACCTAGTGTGGTTGTGGAGAACTGAAATAGTACTTGGTGGATGTACTTACTTCGCTATAGTTATTCTTGAAAAGACTCTTGTCTAATGAAGTTGATCACACAATTTTAGATTAAAGGCAAAACTAGACTTCAATTATGAAAACACGAATAAGAGTCACGAATTCATAAAATAAGATGAAAGTTCGTTTCATGATTTTTTCTTCATGAAAACAGAAGGAGATTTGTTTCTGTGTAGCTGAATCCGGTGCAGCGTTGCCGCGCTTGCAACTAAATAAATGAAAATTTAATAAAACTGTCGCGTTTGTTTTTCGGAATCAGTTTAGTTAAACTATTTTCATTTGTCAATGTTTGACGTCAATTATAGAGTTTGATTTCTTAAATTTTGTTTTTATTTTGGTTTTTGATTTTAATTGAAACCTCGGATCGGTCGTTTCTACCGTGGTTTTTCTTTCCGTGTAGAAGCATTTCCTATACTTTTAAGATTTTTATCTTCAAACTACGCCAATTAGAACGCAATTTCCTCTTGTATAACCTTAGATTAACTTGTTTTGCATAATGTAGCACTGAAAATAGCTCGAGCATTCCCCGTTCATTCAATCGTCCTGCGGTCAAAGACAGAGTAGCGTAACATTTATTATGCATTTCGAAAAACCATATCTTGTTGTTGGAAAAACTAGAAAAAGTTATGAAAAAGTCTTTTTATCGAATATTATTCGGGTATGATTAAATCGCAAATATCTCGAGAACGGACGCCTTCCGTTCTCGAGATATTTGGGATTTAATTTTATCATACTCGAATAATTTTCGATAAAACAACTTTTTCATAAGTTTTCAGGCGCTTACATTTTTTAAAACACTTCAAAACTGAGATTATATCAACAGGATACGTTTATTCCCGGAAATATTAAAGTTTTGAGAAATGCACCGAACAATGATGTTCTCGAAACTTTTTCTTCTGAACTTTCTCCATGCTGGAGTCTTCGCTAAAATTTGCGTAATAATTTAAGTTTTCACAGTCATAAAATAAAAAAAAATAAAAAATGGTTTGTGAGATATTTAAATTTTCATGTTAATTATCGATTATTTTCCGATTTTTTTTTCTCTGTGTATAATTGTTTCACAACCTTCACACATAGTGTCACAACTAGTTCTTAGACAGTGATTTTTGTACGAGCTACATTTAAGTGCTATTCAAAATGCTTACGCCCTTTTTAAAACTGACTCTTGAGTCACAAAAATCTAAGTTAGCGTGGAAAATTTTCAGTCTCCTAAGTCAAACGCGTAATTTCGCCTGGAATCGCTTATTATAAATTTAAGCTGCCTGGATAATTCTCATTTTTGGTTGAAACTTGTGTTCCATTTGTATGAGAGTACCCTCTTCCAACGCTAGGAGGGGTCTCAAACCACCATAGAAACTTTTTTTGTCTCCAAAAACCCCCACATGCAAAATTTGGTTCCATTGGCGTGATTAGTTCTCGAGTTATGCAAAAAATTCTGTTCCATCTGTCTGATAGTCCCTTCCCCCCCTTCCAGAGAGGGCAATGGTTTTGAACTACCATGGCAACATTTTTTGCCTCCAAAACACCCAGTATGCCAAATTTTTTTCCATTTGCTTGATTCGTTCTCGGATTATGCAGAAACTGGACTGAGAGCCCCCTCCTCCTTCCAGAAAAGGGTTCGAACTACCATAGAAACATTTTGCGTCTCCAAAAAACCACAGACGCAAAATTTTATCCCATTTGCTGGATTAGTTCTCGAGTTATGCAGTAATTTCTGTTTCATCTGTCTGACAGCCCCCCTTTTCAGAGAGGGGAGAGATCTCGAACTAATATAGAAACATTTCCAAAAAAACTCCAAAAAACCCGATGTGCCACATTTGATTTCATTTGTTTGATTAGTTCTTGAGTTATGCAGAAATTTTGTCTGAGAGAACTCCCTTCCAATGAAGGGAGGGGTCTCAAAACACCAAAGAAACATTTCTTGCCTCTAAAAACCCCCACATGCAAAATTTGGTTTCATTTGCTTTATTAGTTTTCGAGTTATACAGAAATTTGTCTGAGAGCCCCCCCTCCCCTTTCCAGAGAGAAACCACTATAGAAACATTTCGAATAAATTTTGCTAATGTTTTTAAATTCTGCATTATAAAACATAAGTTTGTGTTTTTAATGTAACCCTCGTCATCGTTAGTTTCTGTTATGGCTTTTTTTTCTGGGTAGAAGCATTTCATACACTCCCTTTTCATTGTACTCAATTTTTGAGAACAATTGTATACTATCTCTTTTTCTCTCACGGAAATGGTACTCACTTTTCATAAAAAAAATTGAGTTGTTCCATTTTTTTTAACGAAACTTGAGTAACATTTTCGTGTGAGAAAAAGAGATAGTATACAATTGTACTGAAACGGGACTGTGACAAAATATTATTCTTCAAACTACGCCGTATCCTGCCAGTTGAACGTAATTTTCTCTTGCATAAGCTGAGATTAATTTCTTGTGCATAATGTAGCACTGAGAGCATCTCTCATTCTTGACTACGAAGGGTTTCAAACTTCTATCAGAACATGCTGCTTACTCGAAAAACACATTTTATGTTTTAGTTGCCTGGATAATTCTCATGTTCGATTGATATATCTGTTTCATTTGTATGAGAGCCCCTCTCCAGAGAGGGGAGGGGTCTCGAATCACCTAAGAAAAAAAAATGCATCTAAAAACCCCCACATGCCAAATTTGGTTCCATTAGCTTGATTAGTTCTCGAGTTATGGAGAAATTTGTTTTTCTTTTGCATGGGAGCCAGAAGGGGGAGGAGTTTAAAACCGTCATAAGAACGCTAGCAACTAAATTAATGAAAATGTAATAGAACTCGCGTTCATGGTTGTTTTTTGGAATAATTTTTGTTAAACTATTTTCGTTTGTCAATGTTTGACGTCAATTATAAAATTTGATTTCTCAATTTTTGTTTTTGTTTTGTTTTTATTTTTGTTTGTGTTTTTAATTTAACCCTCGGATCCATCGTTTCTATCTTGGCTTTTCTTTCTGTGTAGAAGCATTTCCTATGCAATTTTGTTATCTTCAAACTACGCCGTATCATGTCAGTTTGAACGCAATTTCCTTTCGAGCATCCCCCGTTCATTCAATCGTCTTCCGGTAAAAGACAGAGTAGCGAAAAATTTATTATGCATTTCGAAAAAAAAACTTTTGTTGTTGGAAAATCCAGAAAAACTTATGAAAAAGTCGAGTATGATAAAATTAAATCGTTAATATCTCGAGTACGGATGCTCTTACGAAGGTCATGATAAGGAGCTTAAAATTTTCAAAATTCTTCAAAAATGAGATTATATCATCAGAATACGTTTATTCCCACCAATATTGAAATTTTGAGAAATGCACCGAAAAATGATGTTCTTGAATCTTTTTTGTCTGACCTTGCTCCATCCTGGAGTCTGAGCTAAAAATTGCGTGCTAACTTCAAGTTTTTACAGTCAAAAAATAAAAAAAATCTTTTTTTGAGATAATTAAATTTTCATGTTATGGTTTGTTCATATTACAGCGTAGTAACAAAATTCAAGGCTATCTCGGTGGCATTTTCTCTGTAGATACTTTTCAAAACACCCTTGTATTATGTTACAAACCTGTAGTCTAAACAAGGTAATAATCAACGATTTTTTATTCCGAAATATTTTTTCTCAGTGTATATTTTTTTCACAACCTTCATACATAGGGTCACAACTTGTACTTCGACAGTTTTTTTGAACAACCAAAGGTTTTCGAGCTACAAATTATTAATTGAAGTGCTATTCAAAATGCTTACGCTCCTTTTAAAACTTACTCTTGTTCCACAAAAATCTATGTTAGCGTGGAAAATGTTCAGTCTCCTAAGTCAAACGCGTATGCAAAGTATCATTCAAATAAAAATATATCGAAAATAATTTTCCATATTTCCAGGTCATTTCGCCTAGAAACGCTCTTTTTGAGTTTAAGTTGCCTGGATTATTCTCATGTTGTGTTAAAACTTGTGTTCCATTTGTATGAGAGTACCCCTTTCCAACGGAGGGAGGGGTCTCAAACCATTATAGAAACATTTTTTGCCTCTATGAACCCCCACATGCAAAATTTGATTCCATTTGCATTATTAGTTCTCGCGTGATGCAAAAATTTCTGTTTTATCTCTCTGATAGTCATCCTTTCTAAAGAGGGGATGGGTCTCGAACTACCAAAGAAACACTGTTTGCGTCCGTAAAACCCCACATGCAAAATTTGGTTCCATTTGCTTGATTAGTTCTCGTGTTATGCAGAAATTTGTGTTTCATTTGTCTGAACGCCTGAAAGTCTAAAAGAAGGGGGGGGGGGGCTATTTCCGAAAATAGAGGGGTCTAAACCCACCATAGAAACACTTTTTGCCTCTAAAAACCCCCACATGCAAAATTTGGTTCCATTTGCTTGATTAGTTCGCGATTAGTTATGCAGAAAATTGTGCTTCATTTGTATGAGAACCCCCCTTCTAGAGTGGGAAGGGTTTCTTGAACCACCAAGAAAACATTGTCTGCAATCAAAACAACCCACATGCCAAATTTGGTTCTATTTGATTGATAAGTGCTTAAGTTATGCTGAAATTTGGGTTCCATTTGTCTAAGAGTCCTCCAAAGAGGGAAGGGGTCTCAAATCACCATGAAACATTTTTCGCCTCCATGAAAACTCAGATGCCAAATTTGCTTTCATTTGCTTGATTAGTTCTCGGGTTATTCAGAAATTGTTCTGAGAGCTCCCTCCTTACCTTCAAAAACCATCATATGTCAAATTTGGTTCTGTTTGCTTGATTAAAATTCTCAACTTTAAATTTGTGTCTAATTTGTAGAGGGGCTTTTGCAGAAGGGGGAGGTGGTTCAAACCATCATAAGAACCGTTCCCGGACTCAAAAGCCCCTACATACAAATTGTCACGCTGATCTGTTCAGTAGTTTCCGAGTCTATAAGGGTCAGAGAGACAGACATACAGAAATTTATTTTGTCTTGTATAACCTGAGATTAACTTCTTCTGCAAAATGTAGCACTGAGAATATCCCTTATTCTTGACTAAAAAGGGTTTCAAACTTCTATCAGAACATGCTTCTTACCCGAGCACATTTTGTGTTTTAGTTGCCTGGATAATTCTTATTGAAATTGAAATTCTATTATAAATTGAAATATCTGTTTCATTCTTATGAGAGCCCTGCTCTAGGGAGGGGAGTGGTCTCGAACCACCTAAATCCTGCCTCCAAAGACCCCCACATGCCAAATTTGGTCCCATTTGCTGGATTAGGTCTCAAGTTATGCAGAAATTTCTGATTGATTTGTACGAGAGCCATCCCATCCATATAAGGGATGGGTCTCAAACTACCATATAATAGAATAAACCTTTTAAAACCATCAAATATTAAATTTGGTTCCATTTGTTTGATTAGTTCTCGCGTTATGCTGAGATTTGTGTTTAATTTGTTTGGGAGCCCCCTCGCCCTTCTTAAAACGGGAAAGGAGACTAGAACCATCATAAGAACCTTTTCGGCTGCAAAACCCCCGGCATAAAAAATTTCAAACAGTAGGGATAATTCTCATGTTTGGTTTACATTTGTGTTTCATTTGTAAGAGAGACCTCCCTGCCCTAGTCCCCCAGAGAGGAGGATTCATGAACCACAGTATAAGAGTTCTTGCCTCCAAAATTCCCAAATGCCAAAGTTGATTCCATTTGCTTGATTAGTTATGCAAAAATTTCAGTTCCATTTTAATGAGAGCCCCCCCCCCCCTTCTAGAGAAAGGAGGGGTCTAAAAAAAACATAGAAACATTTCTTCCCAAGTAACACACTACGATCATGATTAGTTGTAGTAACTTGATTATGACTTAGCAAGTCATGTTTATGTTATCTCAACTCAATGACAACAAGTGTGCTACTAGGGTTGGCTCCAAAAACTAACATATGCCAAATTTGGTTCCACTTTACTTGATAAGTTCTCAAATTATGCAGCAATTTGTTTCTCATTCGTATGAGAACTCCTCTTTCATAGGACGGAGGGTTCTCGAATTGAAATATTTATTGTCTATTCTATTTTTGCTATTGAAATATTTATTGTCTTCAAAAACCCCTTTATGCCAAATTTGGTTCGATTTGCTTGATTAGTTCTCGAGTTATGCAGAAATTTGTGTTTCATTTGTATGGGAGCTCCCCTTTCCAGATAAGGGAGGGGTCTCCAACTATCATTAGAACCTTTCTGGGACCCAAAACTCCTGCATGCGAATTTTAGCGCTGATCAGTTCAGTAGTTTCCGAGTCCATAAGAGCCAAAAAGACTGACAGCCAGAAATTCCTTTATATGTATAAAGATAGATAGACTAAGATTGAATTCGAGTTGGATTTGGATTGGATTTGGATTGGATTTGGATTGGATTTGGATTGGATTTGGATTGGATTTGGATTGGATTTGGATTGGATTTGGATTGGATTTGGATTGGATTTGGATTGGATTTGGATTGGATTTGGATTGGATTTGGATTGGATTTGGATTGGATTTGGATTGGATTTGGATTGGATTTGGATTGGATTTGGATTGGATTTGTATTTGGATCCAAATTTTCCTTACGAAAATTATCCTAGACCGGACTGGGAATCGAACCCAGCCAATACTGAAAACGTTAAAATGTTACAATCAAACCAACTACAATTGAAAATAGGATTTCAAGAAATTGTTCATAGATGAGAAACTCTTCAGAAAAACAGATGAGCTTTCCATGAGCAAAGCGGACATTTTGGAAAGCGGAATTTCCAGAAGTTTTAGAAAATAAAAAAATGCGACATGTCCAAGAAATCCGTAAATCTCCCGAGTGGCTTTTCGTGAAACTAGTTCCTAAGAAATCCACTGAATCAAAATTACATATATCTATTGATTCTTAAAAGTTATCACATAGACCTACTAGAAGTTCTATGGTTTGTCCAATGTTTTTGTGGACCACCGAGAAGCTTTATGGTCCCCTTGATAATTCTACCGACTTCTTGAAAGTCCTACGCACTTCCTGAAGATTTCAAGGAATTACAAGAAAGTTCTTAACGGGACATTTAGTACCTATGCAAGGTATCCATAAATAACGTATATATGACTCAGTTTAGTTATAATGAAGTTGCAGCAACTTGTAGTGGCAGTATCAAAAGATACAAAGATCAAAAGTGCAAAGAAATTTACATCCCGTAAGTTCTGAGGATTTTCCAGGCGTTCTCATGTATCTTTGTTGAGCCTGGTCCTGATTGGTCACCCAAGGTTGCTTTTCGCTTATTGCCAGATCAGCTGTAATTACACAGAGAACCAACAGACGATGTTTGGAACTTACATACATCCTCAATGCCGTTGATGCCGTTGATCAAATACCAAGGAAATACCGGCTCTGGCCCCACCAGAGGGAATGTGTTGATGTGATACTCGCTAGGCAAGGTGAGCCGATGGATCCTCTGGAATCCCGCGAGAAATCATTGGGATGTTAAACAAACGGTTTGGAAGGCCGAAAGGTTCAGTTTGGTAAACAGTACACTGGATTCTTGTTTATATATGTTTCTAGATTATTCTTTATTCAGCTGGTTTTAAGAAGAGGCAAAAGTATATAAATATTTAAATATAAGTATCGATTTAAACCACCGATAAAGATGCTTTTGGGGCCACTCAAAAACAGTGACGATGGTTTACTTCAGTGGGAAAACAAAATTTTTAACTACGCCTAATAGTCGCATTGAACGAATTCAAACCATTGAGGCAACTCAAAAAATGTGATGGTGGTTTTGCATTTTGAGGACAAGATTTTAAAACGCTTGACATCCGATGTATACCAAAAGTAAGGGTGCAAAATGTGACCGAGGATAATTATTGGAAAGCTTATTTAAAATTGAATCGATTTCAACAAGCAGAAATAAAGCCGGAAGGGGCCATTTACACAGTGTAATGGTGGTTTACTTCATTGGGAAAACGTAATTTTGAACAACGTTCAATGGTCGCTTTGTGCCAACTGTTTAGACCAACAGTAAGGACGCCGTTAGGGTCACTCACAAAGTGTGAAGGCTCTGCTTCATTGTGAAGACAGGGTAACATTTAATAGCGCCGGAAAGTCTCTATGGACAGATTCACACCAATAGTAATAATGCCGCTGAGACCACTCACAAAGTGTAATTGACAAGGTAATTGAACAACACCCAAAAGCCGACTTAGGCCAATCAACAGTAAAGATCCCAAGTAACAATTTTAGTTTATTCCAGCCGAATAGCACTCCTCCAGGCATTCTGATAAAACTACATTCAAAACACCTCCTCCATGCATCTTTAAAGCCGAACTGTGTACAAAGTAACCCACTCTATAGATGGTTGTGAAAACAAATTAATAAAACCCTTACAAGACGATACAGATTTTGAAAATGTTCTAGTGAAAGATGTTATGACGACTTGAGAACCTTCATAAAACCTATTGGCTGCCATGAAAACCAGTATATGACCAAATGGCCGCAGCTGTCAAAATTCACTGTGGTCATCGTGATTGGTTTTTGTTGTTTTGCTTTGTTCAATTCTCTGTTCTTCTGATTCATTTAGCCGAAAATAATATCCAAGAAAAAAGTACTCGTGTTGCGGGAAATTTTGTTTGATAGCAAAATTTGCAAAACAAATTGTATTTTCTACATTGGTTCATGCTCCTGATCATATGCGCATTTAATTTTATGGTAAGTGTTGGCACTATAATAGCTGAAAAGTAATGCACCTCGGAGAACAAATGTATTCTAAAAATCAATCATGAATTTCCTGAAAATTGATGGAGTTCAATGAGGTTACCTAGAAGACAGTGGTTTTAGATCTACAGTCCATTTGCATTAAATTTAAAACTTAGTGCATTTATTTTTCCACAATTCAATTGCTTTTTATAATTCAATATGGCGATTGGAAAAAATCACAGTTTTGCCAAAAAGCCAATTTATCTTCGCAATGACTACTATAAAACCAATTCGCCGTTTAATGCGTTCACTGGAAGCAAAAGGGTTTTAAAAAGCTTTTTCCACTGACCATAATAAGATGGAATGAACGAGTTTTAAACCGGCATTTCAAAACAGCATTTAACGAGTACACAAAGTCGAAATAAAACCTTTGATAAGAGTAAAAGGAATTAGAGAAAACAAGGTTTTAAGATCGTTCTAAGCAAGCTGTGTAGCTTCTTATTAATTGGACTAGAATATGAAACTTACTGATGCCTCTTGGTGCAATAATAAAACCGAATTGACGTTTGGTGGTTTTCATAAAACATCAATAAAACTTAATAGAGCTGGATGGTTTTGGCAATGTTACTTGGGAATCACAACATTTTATTTGAACAACCCGAAATCGTATCGAAACCGTCCTCAACGTATTTCCATTTGGCAATTTTCCCGAAACTAATGACCAACTGCAATTCCCGACCTCGACGAGCCAGTCCGCAGCAGCAATCTCATAAATCGTAACTTTCTACCCGCTCGATTGGCCGGTGGTGACGTGCGAATGCGGCTGTGATGCGCTGTTTAAAGCCCGGCCATAAAACAGACAAATATTTGTTTGCAATTTAAAATGCATCACCAGATTTTGCTCGTCTGTTGACGAAGTCCACGACCACACGATCCAACTCCGCTGAATCTGGTTTTATGATAATTAGTGACCGATGGCGTCGATCGCTTGGTCGTCGGCCATGAAGGACGCAATTGTTTTGACCACCGTCGCGTGAGCATCGTATTTTTCACTTTCGCCAACTTCTCGATGTCACGCTTGCGAAAAACAAAAACAAAAAACCGACTGACTTTCATTGTTTTAGCCCCAAAACAAACGGAAAGCACAGTCGGATGCATCTTTGCTTCTGTTCGGAATTAGCGGGGTTTTTTTTTGCATAATCAGCTACACTCGTTCGGAAGTGACTACTGCAACGGATCATCAAATTTTCGGAACTGCAACTCGACGGAGTGATGGGCCTTGACGGTGGAGATCATCGTTCGTACGAGTTTCGAAAGGCAAATTCTGCTTTCGATATCGGCTAGTTTAAAGCGGGGTGATGAGTAGTCATAGCTTTTAAACGAAAGTAGCCAAATAAGAGGGAGAAAATCAGAAAAATCCGAGATAACATGTGAATGGGGGAGAGTGGAAAAGAGAAATGAGCCGTAATTAAGGCACAAACCGAGGTCAGCTCGAAGTAATTAAGCTCACCTCCGATGCGATTTTAGCGGGGAGCTGCGGGGAAGGGTCATTATCATGCTCGATTGATCACCGGACGACACGACGGTGGTCGTTCGAACCAGAAATAAAAACTGTCATCGCCTGTCATTAAATGAAAGGTTGCATAATGGAAACAAAAGATTTCAATCAAAGCATGCGACGAACCCGCTCGAATGTGGTCAGGCGCATGGTCAAACGTGGATCATAGCAAACCGATGTAAGGCGATGACGACGATGATGGTTGGGGAAGTTTTATGACAGATGTTTTTGTTTATTGAAATATAATGGTAGGAGACATGTTGATTCGCATCCATAGCACTAATAATTGGGCAATGCGGTTGTACTTTAGGGCGAATTATTTGGACTGTAGGAAGGACGCTGTATTTTACGCAGAATAACCCTCAAGACTCTCAAGCTTATTGTAGAGTCTAGGATTGAATGAAATCCTAAACCAACACAAAAAAACACACATGGCAATAGAGTTTTATTGTTAAATTTCCAGAAACCCGTGGGAGGTCTAGATCTATAGATCTATAGATCTAACAAAGTCCGAAGAGATTCTGGAAGTGCATGGAATTTCTAATAACCCTGAGAGCGACTAAACAATATTAATACTTGCTAAAAAACATAAAATAACAAGAATAAATGTAGAATTTCTGGTAGATTCACAGAACTTTCAGGAAGGTTGCTGACTAAATCAAATCAAAATCTTTCTGGGTGAAGAATTCCGAAAATCTCAATTCCGTAGATTCCGAGTGCACCGAACAATTCATGAGAGATTCATGAGAGCCCGTAGAATCACCCGAGGGCCCGATGAACTTAGAAGAAGTCTCTTACTGGAAAGTTCTGGAACATTTATGCCTTGAAACGTCTGGAAAGCCTGT
>JASCZW010012062.1:0-29761 GCA_034211315.2 Aedes japonicus
ACTGATATAGATAACCAAACAGGATAGTGGTGGTAGTGATCCAGTGGTACCGCGATAGTAACGTAGATTTCATAGATAAAAACATAAATCCACTCTACTGCCCGCAGTTCCAGCCCATCGAGAGATTTTGGGCAATAATGAAGCGGAAGCTTAACAAAAAGTGGAAAAAACGGCTCGAGACGCGACTCAGATGATAAAAATGTGGAACAAATGGGCCAAGGAAGTTGACACCGGAGGTGTGCAGCGTTTGATGGGAGAAGTTCAGAAAACTTATAAATTATTTTGGGTATTTCTAAGAAGTTCATAGAACTACCCAAGATGTTCAGGGAACTTCCCAGAGTTTCATGGAACTTCACAAAGTTCAGGGAACATTCTAGAAAATTAGAGTACATCGCATACGTTCAGAGAATTTTTCCAGAGAGTCCTGAACCTTTTCAAAAGTTTACGAGTTTTCCTAGAGGTTCAGGTAATTTTTTAGAAGTTAATGAAACTTTCCAGAAATATGAGGAATTTCTCAGAAGTTCAGGGAACTTGTAGAAGTCCCTTAAATTCCAACTTGAGAAACTTCCTTGGACCTCAGCAAACGTCCACAAAGATCAGGGATTTTTCCAGAGATCATGAAACTTTCCATATGCTCCGGCAAACATCTCGGATATTCAGAGAACGTCCCAGAAATTCCGAGAACTGGCCAGAAAATCAGGGAATTTCTTAAGAGCTCAAAGAACTTCCCAAATGCTAAGGGGACTTCCCAGAAATTGAGGAGATTTCTCAGAAGTCCTGGGATCCTCCAAGCATTTCCGAGAACTTCCCCAACGATCGGAGAATTAACCAGAATTTCAGAAAACGTCTCAGAAATTCATGAAACTTCTAGGAAACTTAGAGTGCGCTCAAATGTTTAGGAAATTTTGCAAGGATTTTTGAGGAGTTAAGGAAGCTTCTTTGAGGATCACAGATCTTTCCAGAAGCGCGAGAAACTTTCCAATAGTTCAAGGTATATCCCAGAAGATTAAGGTACCTAAATCTCTAGAAGAACTTAATCTTCTTACTTCTCGATAATTTTTCGTACCGAACCACAACTAGAATAAAAAAATCAGCTGCTTTTTAATTTTTAATCAATTTCATGGAATTTCCGCCGTTACACAATTTTTGATACTTTCAAAGTTCTTGTAAGGTTTAACAATACCTTCTTGTAAGGTATAACAGCACTTCCGCTATTCATTTCACAGAAATTCTACCAACTTATTAAAAGTTTTGTGAAAAATATTTGTGATATTCTGCTTTTATCATGAAAAATGTACCAACATAAAAATCAAATAACTTCTAGGAAGATAAATCTACTTCTCAAAGATCCGGTTATTTCAAGAAAGTTGATTCTATTTCATGGGCAATCAGCAAACTTTTTTGAAGGTTCACAATATTTTCAGGTAGGTTGAGAATTCGGCAATTCAATTAAGTTCCTCCTCTTCTCTTTTCAAAGGAGAGCGAGCAAACTTCATGAATCCTAGAGGGTTTGAGCTGTTTAGTGGAATCCTTGTAACTATAAATTAGAAGAAAAATTAGTAATCTCCATTTAATTCCAACTACCTTTGCTTATCTTCGACAGATACGCGTATTTCGTCTACAATGTGCAGACTTCTTCAGTACGAGACACTGAAGAAGTCTGCACGATTATAGACGAAATACGCGTCATCTGTTGAAGATAAGCAAAGGTAGTTGGAATTAAATGGAGATTACTAATTTTTCTTCTAATTCAAACTTCATGATTATCTTGAAACTTGAAACTTTTTATTCAATTTCCAATCAACTTCTGTCAAGTTCATTATATGTCCACCCAATCTTCATTGATACTCCGAAGCTCATTGTAATTCAGAAAATATTTTTTAGAATCCGCGCAGTTTCTAGAAACTGATATAAGTTGCATAGGATTTTCTGAAAACTGTAGCAATTGAAAAATATAATATTTCATAACGATTCCTGGAAAAATCAAACATTTACCTCCGAGAAATACGAAATTAATCTCTCTAAGATACCGTCGGTTTTTCCTAGAAACTTATCAAAACTGCCATACTAAAATGTATCCTCTACCCTAGAAGATAAGCCTGAAAACCTTGATCCCCAGTAAACCTGTCGAAAGTTTCTAAGGACTGGACTCGGAAAAAATGAGACACACAAAAATGATCACCAAAAATTCATTTTAAATTGGATACTTCTCAAATTTTCAGGGATTATATAACTATTAGCTATGTTTTGGCATAATTTATTAATTGAATTTCCTCCCCTAAGCTGAATCCTCGTACATTTCTCTTAACACTGCTCATGAGATCTTGGGCGGGGCTTTGGTGTATTTGGCGGGTTCGCCTCCTTCGGGACCACATTAACGCCCTTCGCTTCATACCAATCCATTACAGGCTTGGCGTAATGGCACGAAGCGATAACCGGCCAGAGCAGCGTGGGACCACGGTGAGAGCAGAGGAAGGGCAGCAAGCGCTTCTGCAAGCATTCGTCTCGATAAATCTGCCCGTTTATGGTGCCGGTTGTAATGAACGGCTTGCTGTTCCGTCCGCACTCACAGATCGCCTGCCACAACAGGTACTTCTTCGTAAATTTGTCCATCTTTCTCTTCCGGAACTTTTCCGGAACCTCCATGCGGGACGTACCGATAAAAAACTCGAGGCCGGGGATTTGTTTGGTGTCCGCCTTGATATATGTCTCGCCGTCCATGACGAGACAGCCTGGCTTGACCAGCCACTCACGGTACAGCTTCCGCGCACGCAATTTGGCCACCGTGTTTTGCTTTTCAGTCCGGTTTGGCACCTTCCTGACCTTAAAAACACGTAGCCCAGCCCGCTTCATGGTCTGCTGGACGAACCACTTCGACGAATTGACCTTTTTGGCCATGTCTCGGGTGGAAAGGTTCGGGTTATTCTTAAAGAACTGCCTTATCTTCCGCGCCTTCCTTGGGTATTCCGTTTTCGGTTTTCGGCCGTTTCCAGCGCGCCGCTCGACGGTCTTCGTCTCCTGGAACATCTTCACAACGCGGGACACGGTGGAATGGTGGATTCTACGCCTTTTGCCGATCCATCTGTGCAGGGCTGGTAGCAGGTCACTCCGACTTGGTCACTATTTTGAGTCTAGTCATTAAAAAGTCACTTTTTGCATCCAAAAGTCACCAAAGTCACTATTTGTTGGAAAATGGTCACTAAAGTCACTATTTTTGCACAGCCGATTGTAAAAAGTTAGGAAAGAGTTAGAATCTCTTGTATTTATTGTTCAGTAGATCAGGCAACACTATATACTAGTCGAAAAAAGTGTTTTATCATCCCACGTGTAAATCTGATTGATAGTAAAATAAAATGAAAATATTGTGGGCTGTTAATCGTGTTACTATTATTTTGAAATCAGTTCCGTATTAATATTTTTCTTTCGCAAAGATAGGTCTGTGGTCATTAGTCTAACTAATGGCTGCCACACAATAGCGCGTTTTGCCTCACGTCGTATCAGTTGTCAACGCCACTGTTATGTACTAAAACGGTACTAAACGCTTTTACCGCACCATATAGCGTCAATGATGCCTCGACGTCAGTCAGTCATTCATTTCACTTTAAATATGCATTAGATAGTGAGTTTTTCCAACCTACTTTAATTCAAATAATTTGTCCATTGGTCCCATGTTGCACCATCTTTCGTTGTTTTTACAATTTGAAATTGATTCATTGTTGTAGAATCCCTTGGTACCTCCTTGCAGTCTGAACCTTGCAATACATTCTTGCGCTTTTGGGTACTAGAATCTTTACTTTTGTTTTAATTTGCTGTGTTATTTTGACATAATATTTGAGAGTGTGTTCGTGTGAGTTACTTTATTAGGTGCGAATCATCTAGTAGCACACATGTTGCCATTAAGTTGAGAAAACATAAATGTGCCTTTGTTAGTCGTACCCAAGTTGGTGCAACTAATTATGATTTTGGTGTGCTACTACACTCAAAATAAAAAAGGCAAGATTGTAATGCAATTTCGCATGATTTTGTTTCATTTCTCGTAATGGATCGTAGCTTGGAGAAAAAATGCAACATTGGTCGTTGGCAAAAAAGCAACACATCGATTTGCTTTGAAAAATTCTATGTGTGAGTGAGGTTGTGCAGTGTATTAGCGTTGAGTATAAAATTGAAGTCCGAAAAATTCACTGGTTCACAAAAAAAACGATCACGATACCGAGATTCGAACCAAGGCCACCAACGTCATGGCTCTAGATTGTTACCATTCAGCCACTGTAAAAAGATGAAATGATTGGAATAAAAGCCCAACAGTTGCTTCGATTGTCGAGGCACTCCGCGATACTGCAATGAGGCAAATGTCTCTCACACACTTGCATGGCTTCGTTTATACCATAAAACGCTTTGTGGGTCATGACGGGCAAAATTGCCTTTTCTGAATCATGCAGATTTCTCAAGATTTGATTGCAAAAATTGCAATTTTTGCCACCTTTCTAACTTTTGGGTCTAGGGATGAAGCTTGGGATCGATGTTTATATTCCGGCTGTCAAGCGAACTCAATTCGATCATAGGTGATACACTGCATTTTGACCAGTTTATAAAAGCGAAATGATTTCCATTAAAACTCGTACATTAAAATTTTATATTTTTTCTTGGACATATCTGAGATAAATATTCTTAGTTTATGATAGAGAAGATTTTATAAATTCATAATTTATTAATTATTTAAGTTTATTCTGACTTTGCTTGACTGCTGTTAAACGAATATATTGTTTGGCAAAGTTGCCAAACTTGTCAAGTAGAATTTGATGTAAAAAACATTGATATAGTATAAGACCTGTTTACAAGCATGCTGATACTATTTCAATACTGTTAACTAAGGTTTTTTCAGAGGGAAGAACCACTCATACATCTAATGTACACTGATCTGGAAAAGTTGGTGCGAATCATCGTCAGTCGAGTTAATAAACCCAATGTGTGGCCCGCGAATACTTCACTTCAAGAGGACAGTGTGGGCAATATTAAGAAATTGCTATCTGTGGAGAATTTTGTTGTTGGAGTTGATGAAATCCAATGGCAATTGGCAATCGCAATGACAGAGCTGGTAAAATAGAGGGAGATCGATAAACTACACTCCAACTCGTTTCTCAACTATAGCCAATGCCTTAACCCACCATCAGTAGCATCGATTGAAAGTTCCAAGTATATTAGTATATTGTGAAAACGGCCAAGTTACTTCCGATTCAGATCAACTATGATCTTCTTCTTGACGAA
This sequence comes from Aedes japonicus, assembly GCA_034211315.2. Taxonomy (NCBI): domain Eukaryota; kingdom Metazoa; phylum Arthropoda; class Insecta; order Diptera; family Culicidae; genus Aedes; species Aedes japonicus. The sequence continues at coordinate 5,266 of JASCZW010012062.1, forward strand.
TGGAACTTGTTAAAATGCGAAATGCTGACCTCGGGCACAAAGTACAGAATTGAGGAGTATTGGAACCCTCAAGTGACTAAAGTAGTGAAAACAGCTTTAGCTGCATCATATGGAAGCGGCTCAAAAATGGAATTGAGAAGCAAGATATGTTAGAAGTAATTCTAGCACAGGCCATGTTAGAAGGCGATTCGACCGTGCGTAAAGAACAGAATTGATTACAGGCTTCTTGCCAAAAAAAAAAAAAACAAAAAGTGACACTGCACGGCAGTATTACTCGTTTTTGTAAACGGGGATGTTAACTAAGTTCATTTTTACTGTTTTAAAAAAATAATTAATTTTAAAAATAACTTTTATGTCACTATTTGGTCACTATTTTAAATATTTTAGTCACCAAAGTCTCTATTATTTATCCAGACATCCGCTTCCAGCCCTGTCTGTGCGACTGACCAGGATTATCGATCACCGCGCCCAAGATATGCTGGCGTAGCTCTTCTTGTTTCGAATGCATCTTGAAAACTACTTGACAGATCGCAATAAAATAACACTCTGAACATAACACTCTAAACTTGTATTACCCAAAATTTAATTAATTTTTACCCACGTGATAAAAAGTTACACCCAAAACAAAGTGTCGCATTTTTTCCGAGTCCAATCTTTATATACCAGGTTTACCTAAAATTTATCTGTATGAGCTATTTGCGAGGACTTATCATGACCTATCATTCACTAAATCGATTGTTCATTTCATTACTTTTCAATTCCGAGTAATCAAAAAATTATTCGAAATTGGAATTTGCAGCCAAGTCAGTCGCAAAATCCACAACAGTCACAATTCCGGGAGTCTCCGCAATTCGCATTAGTCACCGGTTTCTAGAAAATACAGTGGCTGTAAAAAGCAAAGATAAACATTCGTTATTTAGGAATTAAACGAAAAGGTAATTTGTTAGAGCTGGGAGCAACATGGGGCAATTACCAAACACGGCTCACAAATATAGCTCAAAATATATTCAATATAATTGAGTTTTTGTTTAGTAAAATTTCAGCTCAATGATTGGTATTATCAGGTAGTGTGTACTTTTTTGGAACGGTATTCTTCGTGGTTCAAATTACTGCAAGAATAGATCAAAACCAATACCATATTTAAAATGTTGTTGCGTTTGGTCTAAAAATATAAATCTAAACCTCGATTTCGGACCGCCGTTGAAGATGCTTTTACCCTGTAATTCAATCAAATAATTACCAAAAGGATAAATTGCATGTAAATTATTATTAATTTTCTGTTTCCCTGAACATTGAAGCCTTTAAAGCATACCCAAATTCGATGACGGCTTTTTTTCCAAGAAGTAACTTGCATTTTTAATATGGGTGTTGAAATTTTAAACCATGATTTAAAACATTGTTTTATGTTCATGAGCTCGAAAAGCTATGGCAATAAATATTTTAGGCGAGATTAAATTTTTATGGAAATCGCGTTGTAATGAGAAAACTCAATAAACGATAATTTATGAGCCATTATTCATTAATCATTCCTGTGAATCTACTGGTAATGGACCTCCTTTCTTCCAGACACCAACCAGCAATGATGGATGTATAGTTTGAAACCAGCACAATATTTCAAACTACTGCTTAAGATAACACAAACTGGATGAACACATCACTTCTTATGCAGATATCTTGAACATCTTATATATGATTTAGATTCAAATCCCTTTGGCCCTCATACATGTAGCTATAGTCTAATGACAATGGTTTGTCCTCCAAATCTCATAGAAAAATATTTATCAAAAAATAGGAACTGCAAACATCATTTCTCAACCTTTTCATCCTTGAAACTGGGCGCTGAAGTTACAAAATTTAAAACTCAGACCACAATGTGGAATAACTGTATTCACGTCAGCGTTTATGCTAGAACATTTCGACTTGACTTGTTTTCTGTTTGCAAAATCTGACCGTCGAAAAGCTAACTTTTCGCACTCCTCAATCGAACGTCAGAGGAAAAGAGGTGGGTGAGCCACGATGGAAAACCGACATCCTTTCTGTTTGGTTCCCTTTGGTTGGGTTTGTTGTTTTCCCTTCTTTTTTTCATTAGCCTTGCACCGTAATCCCTCTTTTCGTCGACGTGGCACACCGAGCTTGAGCATCTTTCCATGATTCGAGTGACACTGCTTTCTCAACCTTCCAAACGATGACAAACTTCCGCCAGTCGGTGGTTGGTTTATGCTTAATTTCGAATTCGCTTTGGAAACTTGTTTTAAAATTAATAGTGTTCTAAATAAATCATTACCCCGTTCGGTGAGCTTGATGTTCCGTTGTTGTTTGGCTGGCCAGGTTTGTTCGGGGAGTGATAATTTAGTTAGGAAAATTTGCTAAGAAAATTAGGTCTGCCCTTGTTTGTGTTTATAGATGGACATGGCCGGGCAGAAGATGCTATGTTCAATCTTGTGAGTGAGCTGGGAACGACCGCAAGAAATATGTCCAACTTGGGAGTTCGTCGGTGGGGGTGCTGCTGAGTTTTTGTTGCCCTGATTATGGACGAGGAGTGAATTTCGGCGACAACATCCCTAATCCGAAGAAAAAACTTGTGTTTCTTCTCAGTGGTTAGCAGGTCATACGAAATGCAAATCACGACCGCTCAATGTTTACTTTGTGTTAGTGCTCTGTCGTTATTTGCGCCTAGAATGTTGTAATCGGTAGATTGGCTAGAGGAGCTAGAGAGTGGGGCGGACACTGTGCATTATGTTCATGATGATTCGGTAATGATTTCTTACGACTTGTGGGAGAAGGAATTGTTTCGGTCGGTTTAGTCTCGCTCCCTGTGGAACAGTATTGATCCTTATATATGTGATATGAATATTTTAGTACTATTGATTCATATTCATATCATCTAGAAGTTTGTTACTTGTGCTCAATTGAGCAAAGCGATAAGGTGATATCTAAATGGAGTATGGTGAAAAGGCGAAAAATGGGGTTTGATCAAAGTAGCCAACCCAGAATTTGCCCTGGGTGAACAGTCATACATTGTTTTGATTTTTCGTGCGATACCAGTTTTCTATTGACATGCTGAGAAAACAATAAATTGGATCATATTGAATAGAATAGGCCATGTTTACGTATGCAAAAACGACGTAAGAAATATCGCTTATCCTAAAGGGTGATACGGTCAAAATTTGGTCAAGGGAAAACGCGTGGAAATCGGTGAAATCGTTTATTAAAAAACAAACAAATTAAATTTCTTTTTCAAGTTCAATTAGTATAAAATTCAGGAAAAATATTCAGTTAGGCTTCCGCTTTTCCAAATCCGAAATGCCGGGCCTTACGCTTGACCCCTGCCATCAGATTTTGTACAGCCACCTTGTCCCCCTTCTTCGCCGCAGAAAGCCAGTTTGCCTTGAACTGCTGCTCGTCCTTAGCAGTTTTTTTGGTCTTCTTTAGGTTCCGCTTGACAATAGCCCAGTATTTCTCAATTGGGCGGAGCTCTGGCGTGTTGGGAGGGTTCTTGTCCTTGGGAACCACCTGCACGTTGTTGGCGGCGTACCACTCCATGGCCTTTTTACCGTAATGGCAAGATGCCAAATCCGGCCAAAACAGTACGGAACAACCGTGTTTCTTCAGGAAAGTGCAGCAGACGTTTATTCAAACACTCTTTCACGTAAATTTCTTGGTTGACAGTCCCGGAAGCTATGAAAATGCTGCTTTTCAAGCCACAGGTACAGATGGCTTGCCAAACCAGATATTTCTTTGCGAACTTTGACAGTTTCGTGTGCTTGAAAATATCTGCTACCTTTCCCCTTCCTTTTGCCGTATAAAACTCCTGTCCCGGAAGCTGCTTGTAGTCGGCTTCGACGTAGGTTTCGTCGTCCATTACCACGCAGTCAAAATTCGTCAGCATCGTCGTGTACAGCCTCCGGGATCGCGCTTTGGCCGTCGTATTTTGTTTATCATCGCGATTTGGAGTCACTACCTTCTTGTAAGTCGATAGTCCGGCTCGTTTTTTGGCTCGATGCACGGTTGTAGATGATACACCCAGCTTATTTGCGGCATCTCGGAGAGATAGGTTAGGGTTTCGCTTGAAACTACCGGCAACTCTCTTTGTCGTCTCAGCGGCTTCCGGTTTTCGATTTCCCCCCGATCCAGACTTCCTGGCTGTCGACAAACGTTCCCCAAACACTTTAATTACATTTGTAACGGTTGATTTGGCAACTTTTAGCGATTTTGCCAACTTTGCGTGCGAGTAACTCGGATTTTCGCGATGCGCGAGCAAAATTTTGATACGCTGCTCTTCTTGCTTGGACGGCATTTTGACAACTGAAGAGTGAATTCCAAAATCAAAATAGGAGCAACATTTTACACACACACACCTTCAAAATGAGGGGTGTTCAGGTTTTTTAAATGCAAAATTGAAAGAAATACGTCAAGTTGATATTGACCAAATTTTGACCGTATCGCCCTTTACTCTGATGAAGACATTCCTGCAGCTGTTCGTAAGGTTCGGAGTTCTGAGTTCTGAGAGCGACAATCAGCTCTCGTCTATAGAAGTATGAACGGAAGAGAACAAATTGGAATCATGAATTTTTGACAACCAGTGCACAGGGACAAGGTGCGAATCAAATCTACTTGAGTGCAGCAGGCGATGCTACGAGACAGCACATTAAATTTAAAAGAGACGTGAAAGTGCAATCTGTACTCCCGTGCACCCTTGTTTTGCCGTGCGCTCAAAGCCGCACATCTCATTTTGAATTTGCTCTCGTCTCTTTGGGTGCTAACGATAGCACTCTCCCTTGTCGTCTCTGTGCAAACACAAGTGCAAAAAACAGACACGGTGGCATGGGCCGGACTAGTATGTAAATAAGGATTTTAATAAAATTTTCGCTCTACGAACCCATACAATGCCTTTTTGTTACTAGCATCAAAACTTTTCATTTTGCTACCATTGACCAAAGCATGAGCGAAAGCACAGAGTAAAGCACAGAGTAGAGCACCATGCATTACTCTTTGTCTCTGAAAGAGTAGTGCATGTTCGGCTATCTGTCTCTCGTGCTGCTACGAAATCTCTCGCACTTTCGTTTTGTGCGCTCTTCTGAAACAGGAGACACACTTGAAATTGGGTGAAGCACTTGCCTATTTTGCACTACTCTGTGTTTTTCGACAATCCCTGCCAGACATACTGGTCAGCAAAATTATGCTGGAAGACATTGTCAAACTCTTCATTGAGTTGAGCCCGCGAAGTTATCCGTTCATCAATAACCGGCCAGGTTTGCATTATAAAATACTCTTTGTCAATTTTATAAATTCAGCTACATAAGTGTGCATCGTTACCTTCTGGAAAAGGAGAAGGTTCCTGCCGATGGCATTCAATCCTGGTTCCAGAAATTAGAAACATATCAACAGAAAAGCAACTGTTGCACGTTTTGGACGATACATGAAAAATTTATTTTGATTGAAGCTGAAAACTGCTTTCTATTGAAATCAATCTCGAAGACCGTGCTGACGTTGCGAGGAAGTCGGTATGTGTATGATATCAACAAAAAACAGGAGCAAACTCAACGTAACCGTTATCATTGCATTCCACAGGAGACACTGTGCCACCTACCATGATACAGCCGTACAAAAGCATTCATGTAGAGGTCCGCAGATGAGGTGTGAAGGTAGTTTGCCTCCCCGCGTGCACCTTGGAAACGTTAAGCTCCCCTTAACGGCTAAACGAACAACGGAGGGAGCGTCCTACGACGCATTGGGGTGGATGCCAGTAAAACCACAATTATGGCAACTGGCTGCGGAAGGAATAACTTGTGGTACCGTTGCATTCGCGGCTGGCGCCTGTGCCGTCTCATTTGCAGTACTATCGGGTTGACACCGATAGGAAATGGCGAGAGTTCCTGCGGCACAGGTCGTCTGCCGTGCCTGGTTATAACCTTGGCAGGCTCTAGTACGTTCCATTGCTCCACCAGCCGCGACCACGTCAGTCGGGAGGGAGTAGGCTTCAGATAAGCCCCTATACCTGTCATTACGCTGATCCGGCTCGTGAACACGGTTCCCATGAAGCGGCCGTGTACAAGCCCTCGTATGGCCTGCCTGCTTGCATAGACAACCATGGGATCATAATAGCGACTACTCCACGGGGGTTTGGATAGCGGCTGCGAAGGGGGACCCAAGCAACATGAGAGGAAACAGAAGAAACCCCAGGAGAAGGAAGACAGCGAATCTGTTCGCTAAAGGCGGCCTAGTGAGGTCTCCACCACGCAGAGTGGTGGAACTCGTAGGTGTGAGCGACACGTGCGGTAGTGCTACGGCATCGAAGACAGGTGTCACCAAGCTATGGTGTGGTCATGGATGGGCCAGGACTCATCCGGGTCTTCCATAGATGAAGGCTGCGGAAACCCGTCCTAAAGGTGAATGGAGGTGTCTCGAGCAACTTCGGACGCGATTATCGTCTTCACGTCGTCGCGTAACAATGATTGCGAACGGACCTCCAATTGAGCCTATCTGAGATCTACGCTGATGACAGTGCAGGCTGCATTGCAACGGAGAGGGAAGAGCTGGAGGCCAGCTCCTAGCCGAGCAAAGTGCCGAAGAGTTGGCAAGGCTAGCACCTACGGAAAGGGCAAGGGATCATAGTCCTCGAAGCCAGACTCCAGACGGATGCAGCCGTCTACTGTCGGAGAGTCCACCCTATCCATGTGGGGGAGGGACCTCCAAGCGGGCTAGGCAGTCCTCGGGTGAAACGGCGCCTGGCGCTTCAAAGAAGCGTATCGTATCGGATGCTCCAGGAGGGAAACCAACCCATGCGAACGTGGCGGCGGGGTCCGAGGGTCCATCATCGCGACCAGTTTCGGCTGCCCGAAAAGAGAGAGGTCCCGGCGCCAAGCCCAGCGCGGAGGGAGGGTGCAGAGAACGCGGTCAGACGCCGAGAGAATCGAGCGTAGAGGGGCGCTAGTCGCCGCGAAGGCCGCACTAAAGAGAGAGATAAAGGCCAGCAAGCGAGCCTGCTTCGAGGGTCTGTGTTAGAGGGCCAATGCGAACCCTTGGGTGACGCCTATCGGGTAGTAATGGCCAAAACCAGAGGATCGGCGGCTCCAACCGAGCGTTCATCAGAGCTGCTGCAGGTGATCGTTGGGGGACTCTTTCTGAGCCACGACCCGAGTCCATGGCCCCCCGCCGCCGTAGATTTGTCCCATGACCAGCGTTCATGTATCCCAGATCTTAACGCTGTCATAGCGACGGAAGGGTGGACGGGCCCGCCGAACACCCGTGACCATGTGGACATTGACAACGCCACAAAGGGGGCCGGCGACGAGGCGATGATGAACTCATTGCGATAGCAAAGTCGCTAAAGGGGAACAAAGCGCCGGGACCTGATGGTATCCCGAACCTGGCCATCAAGACGGCTATCTTGCTGGATCCCGGAATGTTCAGGGTGGTGATGCAAAAGTGTCTGGACGAGGGCGTCTTCCCGGACGCCTGGAAAATTCAGAACCTTGTATTGCTACCAAAGACAGGAAGCCACCAGGAGATCCATCGGCATATAGACCTATATGTCTGTTGGATACAGCGGGTAAGGTGCTCGAGAGAGTAATGCTCAACAGACTGACAACGTACACGGAGGGTACAGGCGGTCTGTCGGACAATCAGTTTGGCTTGCGCAAAGGGAAGTCGACGGTGGATGCCATCCTGTCCGTCACCAAGACGGCTGAGGTGGCAATCCAGCGCAAGAGGCGAGGTGTACGCTACTGTGCAGTGGTCACCCTTGACGTGAGAAACGCCTTCAATAGCGCCAGTTGGGTGGCTATTGCTGACTCGCTCCAACGCCTCAAGGTTCCTGGGTACCTGTACAAGATTCTGGAAACTACTTCCAGAATCGCGTACTGGTGTACAACACGGAGGAGGGTCAGAAACGTGTACATATCACCGCAGGCGTCCCGCAAGGTTCGATCCTGGGCCCGGTGCTATGAAACACGATGTACGACGAAGTGTTACGGCTCGAGTTCCCGAGCGGGGTGAAGATAGTCAGGTTCGCGGACGACATCACCCTGGAAATATGTGGTGAATCCATCGAGGAGGTGGAGCTGACGGCCTCACACTCCATTGGCATTGTGGAGAGATGGATGCGCTCCAAAAAACTGGAGCTAGCTCACAATAAGACTGAGGTCACGGTTGTCAACAACCGAAAATCGGAGCAATACGCTACGATTAGTGCAGGCAACTGCACTATTGAATCGAAGAGATTTCTGAGGTATCTTGGGGTCATGATCGACGATAAGCTGTCCTTTACCAGCCACGTCGATTACGCTTGCAAGAAAGCCTCCATGGCTATCTCGGCATTATCCCGCATGATGTCGAATAGCTCGGCGGTGCAAGGGAGTAAGCGTAAACTCCTGGCCAGTGTCGCCCTGTCCATACTTAGGTACGGCGGGCTGGCATGGATCACCGCCTTGAACATTAAGTGCTACCTAGGTAAGCTAGAGAGTACACACAGGCTAATGTGCCTAAGAGTGGTTAGTGCATACCGAACGGTATCAAGCGACGCGGTCTGTGTCCTAGCGGGGATGATGCCAATAGGCATCGTCATAAAAGAGGATGCAGAGTGCTTCGAGCAACGTGGAACAAGAGGTATTCGAAAGACCACTAGAGCTGCATCAATGGTTAAGTGGCAGAGGGAATGGAATAACTCCACCAAAGGTCGGTGGACCCACCGACTAATCCCGGAACTATCCGGGTGGGTCGGTAGGCGACACGGGGAGGTTAACTTCCACTTAACGCAGATTCTGTCAGGCCATGGCTCCAATTGAAATGGCAGAAACGACCAAAGGCAGGTCGAAAGGCGACCTAACTACTGAAGACCTAAGTAGTTAGACATAGTGGGTGCTTAATTAGCACAAAAGCCCCCTCCCCTAAGTAATACCGAAAGGTGGTTCCGGGGAGGGAGAAAGGCTTAAGGCACGGGTGGGTTTTGAGTGGGTCGAGGAGTTGGCACCCTCATCCCCACACCCTGAGTTCTTCAGGTGTCTGGCTGCAGATTTTCCATCCCGTCTAAAAAATAAAAAATAAGAAAAAAAGAGGTCCGCAGATGGAGGACGTCGTAGTTCGATAAAGAACTATTTAAAGAGGCACTAGAGCGGTAACAGAGATTGAGCGATACCCATGATCCTCGTGGTGATCAACTCGTAGCACTTCCTACACGAGTGTGGGACGCAACCATGCCCCAGAAAGGTCGGTTGTGGATGGACAGAGACGATTGCAGACCTCAGGAGAACCTGACACCGAGCTAGAAGGAGGATGCAATGAGCGCGGTCGGACCTGGAAAGATCGGAGCGCCGCGCGGTGCTAGCCACCGCTAAGGCTGCAATTAAGAAATACATCTGTGGGTCTGTGTTCAAGACGCGAACCCATGTGGTGACGCCAGTCGGTGGTAATGGCTAAAACCAAGGGCACGACAGCCCCAACCGAGCAACCAGAGTTACTATAGGTCATCATCAGGGGAAACTTTCCGAGTCATGACCAGAGTCCCTATGGTCGTGAACAAGTCCCTATGATGCCAGAATTGCCCCACGACAACGGCACCGTGGACGAAGGGGACGAAGCGACCGTTATAATTGAGGCAATTTTTGCGATAGGCAACTGACGATGTACCAAATCTGGCCATCAAGACGGCTATTTTACTGGCGCCCGGAATGTTCAGGGTGGCGATGCAAAGATGTCAGGACGAGGGCGTCTGCCCGCCAGGAAAATCCAGACTCTAGTACTGCTACCAAAGGCAGGGAAGCCACCAGGGAACCCATCGGCATTTGCTATTCAGATCTATTTGCCTGTTGGATACAGCGGGCAAAGTGCTCGAACGGGTTATTCTTAACAGATTAATCAAGTACCCGGAGGGCTTAGACGGTCTTTCTAAAAACCGATTCGGCTTTCGTAAACAGATCCCAGTGCAAGAGGCGAGGTGTCCATTACTGTGCTGTCGTCACCCTTGACGTGCGAAATGCGTTCAATAGAGCCAGTTGGGTAACTATCGCTGACTCTCTTCAATGTCTTGACGTTCCGGGATACCTGTACAAGATTCTGGGAACACCTATTTCCAGAATCGCGTGCTGGAGTACAACACAGAGGAAGGCCAGAAATATGTTCAGATCACCGCAAGCCCGGTGCAATGGAACATGATGTACGATGAGGTACTACGGCTTGAATTTCCAAACAGGGTGAAGATCGTCGGGTCTGCAGACGACATCACCTTTGAGATGTGTGGTGAATCCATCGAAGAGGTAGAGCTTACGGCCTCGCACTCCATTGGCATTGTGGAGAGATGGATGAGCTCCAAGAAAATGGAGCTGGCGCACCACAAAAATGTACAATCGAATCAAAGAAGGTTTTGAGGTACTTAGGGATCGTGATCGACGACATGTTGTCATTCACCAGTCACGTCGACTATGCATGCAAGAAAGCCTCCATGGCTATATCGGCATTATCCCGCATGATGTCGAACAGCTCACGGGTACGGGGGAGCATGCGCAGGCTCCTGACAAGCGTGTCTTGTCTATAATGAGGTACGGTGGGTTGGCATTGGCCACCGCCCTGAATACTAAGAGTTACCTCGGTAAGCCCGAGAGTGCCCACAGGGTAATGTGTCTGAGAGTGGTCAGCGCATACGGTACAGTGTCACGCAACGCGGTATGCGTTTTAGCGATGATGATGCCCATTGGCATCACAATAAAAGAGAATACAGAGTGCTTCGAGCAAAGGGACACCAGAGGTATTCGCAGAATCACCAGAACTACAGCGAGAGCCAGGTGGCAGAGGGAGTGGAATAATTTCACCATAGGCTAGTGGAACCACCGACTGATTCCAGAAACATCTAAATGGCGAGTGGCGTCATGGGGAAGTAGCCTCCAACTTGACACAGACACTGTCGGGCCATGGCTTCTTCAGACAGTATCTGTATAAGGACGGGCACAACGAGTCCTCAGTGTGTCCCGTATGTGCGGAAGCGGATGAAACTGAGGAACATGTGTTCTTCGTCTGCCCTCGCTTCAACGTCGTGAGCGGTTGGGACACGACACTGGACAATCTTGTCCAGAAAATGTGTCAACAGGACACTTGAGCGACAGGACAAGTGGCGAAACGACCAGCGACACGCCAGAGGGATCAACTAACTATTAAAGCCCTAAGTAGTTAGACATAAGCGGGTGCTTAATGTACAATAGACCCCTCAACAGGACACTTGAGCGACAGGACAAGTGGCGAAACGACCAGCGACACGCCAGAGGGATCAACTAACTATTAAAGCCCTAAGTAGTTAGACATAAGCGGGTGCTTAATGTACAATAGACCCCTCCACGAAATAATACTGAAAGGTGGTCCCAGGGGGGTGGGACAAAGGCTTGAGGCACGGATGGGTTTCTAGTGGGTCGAGGAGCTGGCACCCTCATCCCCACACACTGAGTTCTTCAGGAGTCTGTGAGCAAATTTTCCATCTCGTTAAAAAAAACGACGGGGTGTAGTCAAGTCGGATTTTCTCCTAACATTAGCCTCGGAGTTCTTGCAGGAGTAACACCTCTTCATAACCGGTTCTGGAAGTTCTCGCTTAGAGTATGAATCAAATGTGGATCGAAAAACACATTGTAATATAAAATTTCAAAGAAAGCTGAACACATCATTAATCTTCCGATATGTGTCTTCAGTGCGACACTTCATGCTCACTTCAGCTATAACAATACCTCAACTCATTATGTCCGTTCCATGAAAGTAGCATATCTAACAGGATTCCGGCTCAACTTCTGGTTTTCACTGATGGGTTCACTTGAATGAAAACTTTAGCGCCGCCCACAAACTTCAGAATCCTTGTTTTGTTTATGGTGCTGGAAGCAATCAACTCCGCTTTGGGGATGATTTGCAACATGCCCTTAGACCATTACTTCATCTTCTCGAACAGCCTCAGCTAGTTGGAGGCTCTTCGGTCGATGAAACCTAGTAGAACTCATCTTGTTTCCTGTCAAAACTTCCTGTCAATCCCAAGCAATGAGTAAGCGGACTCTCTCACAAAGATGGGTGCACTGGAAGGGGATTTGTATGAAAGACAAATTTCACACGATAACTTTTACCATTAAGTAATTCAGAGCACACTTTCGAGTTGGCAAACCAATTGGAGCACTGCAAATCTAACATGACTGTTACATATCCTCATTTCAAATCCTCATTCCTTTATCAAGGGCATGATTGTAAGGCATGCACGTAAGCCTTGGCTGTAAGGTAATAAACCTCCTCGTAGTGTATCCTGGGTAACTCAAAATAAACTAAAATCGTGAGTCTGCTTCCAGGTCAGGGACGGCTCAAAGCAACGTCTGTTTGTCATGTTAGGAGCGGTTGAGCTACCGTCGGGGTAGTGCCCCCAGGACTCTAAATACAAAAATCCTCTTGGTTGTGCTCGGGACTATTGAATAGCAGCATCACGATGGTCCTCTTGCGAGATAGTGGGATTTGTTGTGACCCTTGCGAGCCGACACTAATAAAATAAAATATAACAACAAACAACACACAAAAAAGTGATTCGAACCAGAACAATCGGCATAGACCTATGCTACGGTTAAGACCAAACGATTGAAAATTCGGGGCGTGATTCCATAATTTCATTGGAATTCGCTTGTTTTCCGATCCCAAGAGAGACCCACAAGTTTGACATCGTTGTGCTGCAGAGGTGTGCTGAAAATGATCCACGATGTTTACGTTTCGGCATAATCATACCAACTACTAGAGCTGCGGCCTTACACTCGAACTAGGAACAGCTATCATCGTGATAGGTGAGATGCAGAAGCGGGCAATTGGATGGTGACCGACCAACCCCCGAATGTGCAGGTTGAGGATCAAGGGCCGGTTCATCGACATCAGCACAATTTACTTGCATAGCTCTCACCTCGGAGTTACTGACAAATGATGACAAGGAAGAATTCTGCGCGCAGCTGGAGCGTGAATACGATCACTGCCCGAACCACGACATCAAGATCATCATTGGGATTTCAACGCTCACGTTGACTAGGAGGAGGAGTATAAACCAGTGATTGGAAAGCTCAGCGCACACTAGGTGATCAACGACAACGATCTTCGACTTATCGGTGTGTCTGCCTCATGGCCGAATGTAGTACCTTCTTCTAGCACAGCCTCCCACATCGGTAGACCTGGAGGTCACCAAACCAAACTGAATCACTAACCGAGTGTTGACAGGCGATCGGCACATCTCAGACATAACCGCCGTCAGAACAAATTGAGGTGCCAACATCGATTCGGACCAGTATCTAATGGCGGTGAACCTAGTACGGCAAACACTCCCCGCGGTATAATCCCGCGTATCTGAAGCAAACTGACGTCACCACAGGCTATGCACAATCACTCGAGACTGCTCTGCCGGCTCTTCTCTAAGATTGTGGTAACACTGTGAAAAAAGCTATCAGCAGCATAGCGGAGATCGTCTTAAGTTACAAGGAATGAAACCCATAAAACGAGAAGTTCTAAGAGGAATGGCAGCAGGTGTTGTAAGAGATAAACGTTGCGTCAAGCTACCCATCAAAACGGACAGAAGAAGGAGGAGTAGTGTGAGTGGATAGAACAGCTGCACCACTCACACAAAACGCAAAAGTTCAACCGGAAACTTAACGCACCCGCAGAGGCTTCGTGCCGGAAATTGAAATGTGTCGGGATAAAGATTGGAGTATTCTTATGGTCGATTGTGAGGAGATTGAAAGGTTGAAGCAACGCTTCTATAAACAACTGAATTGAGTGTAAAAAACGGACCAAGGCAGATAAGGAAGTGCCGTCTGTGATGCAGTAAGAGACGGAAAAGTGCCCTCCAGTGTTCATGATAACAGCCGTGAGATCCGGAAGCGTTTAGTCAGTGGATGTCGTGCCTACTACGGGTTCCACAAATAACTGCGGCCAAACAGACTGCGCTCCCTTACGAAGTGTATCCTGTACAAACCGCTTTTAACGGTTAATCTATACGGACATGAGATGTGGACAATTCTTGAGGAGAACTTGCAAGCATTCGAAGTTTTTGAGCGACGGGAGTTAAGAAAAATCGTTTGCGGAGTGCAGGAAGATGGAGTCTGGTGGCGGAGGATGATCCATGAGCTCGTGCAACTCGCTGGCAATCCCAGTATTCGTAAGGTGGTCCAATCTGGACGCAAGCGCTAGGTTGAGCATGTTGTGAGAATGCTGGACAACTATCCTGCGAAAATAGTGATCGATGAGATTCTGGTTAACACAAAGCGACAAGGGGTACAGCGAGTAAAAAGGTTAGACCAAATGGAAGAGGATCTTGGGAATACAACGTACCCAAAGGATTGGAGACGAGCAGTTTTGAACCGAAAACTTTTTAATGATATTGAGTATCTGATAATATTATAAATGACGTTATGCAAAGAAAAAAAAATTACGTAATTCGTGACTTCATCTGTGTGATAAGAAGACTAATGTCCAACCACTACCAGTTAGATGCATATCTCTTTCGAATTAACCTCGTGGACAGCAATCTTTGCCGTTTTGGAAAGGTTATGATGATATATATATATATCAGATGGTGATCAAAAGCTCTAAGACAGATAACTGCTTTTAATAAATTTCGCATGTGAGGTAATTATCGACTTCGATTTCAACCGATGCGACTACCATTCAGTTTTTGAAGATCTACGTTCACTGAACTGGGAGGAAATTTTTCACGGTGCCAACGTCAACGCTGCGGTCGCCACATTCTACGGCGTGATTTTCAGAACCATATGCAGACACTGTCCTCTCCGCAGACGTTATCCTCGCCGCTCGAACAAACAACCATGGTGGAATACCGAGCTTCGACATCGGCGTAACGTTCTTGCTCGCCGCCGGTTTCTGCGTCATCGAACTGCTAAAAACAGCTCAATTCTTCGCAGGCTCGAGGCTGAATACGCCGAATGTGTATCTTCATCTTTTCGTAAGTATATTTTCCGAATCCAAGACGAGGTTAAGGTGGATCCCTCCTCTTTCTGGCACTTTGTTAAAAGCAGAAAAGACACACAATCGATCCCGGAAGAAATTTCTTTCGATGGCTCAACCAGTCAAGACCCCGAAGGTTCAGTCCAACTTTTCGCCGATTTCTTCAAATCGGTCTACGATGCTGACTCTTCGCCGAGTTCTCCGGAAGTCTTGAATCACTTGTCATCATACGATATACAATTTCCGTGTTCAACCTTCACAGTAGCAGATGTCAGTAGTGCACTGAGAACTGTTGACCCTTCGAAAGGTCCTGGGTCAGATAGGCTACCTCCCGTTTTTATTCGTCGATGTGCTGAGCTACTTGCATCCCCTGTGTGTTTGCTATTTAACCTGTCGCTATCGGAAACTACTTTTCCGGATGTATGGAAGTTGTCTGCGGTCTCTCCCATTCACAAAGCTGGAAACATCCATGATGTTAAGAATTACCCAAGTAGCACACTACGATCATAATTTGTTGTTGTAACTTGATTTTAACTAAGCAAGTTATATTTATGTTATCTCAACCGAATGGCAACAAGTGTGCTACTAGGGTACCGACCTATTTCGATTCTTTGCTGCTTAGCCAAGACGCTTGAACTGTTGTTACACGAGAAATTGTATTCTGCTGCATGGCTTCGTGAAGAATCGCTCTACTGCTACAAACCTAATGGCATATGTTAGCGCACTAAACTCCAGTTTGGAAGAGCGCTGCCAAGTTGACAGTATTTACGTAGACTTTTCCAAGGCGTTTGATAAAGTATTGTCAAGGAAAAATCTCGAGAAACTAGGATTTCCGAATTCATACTTACTAGTCAGATCCGCCTACGTGAAGCTTAGCTCCATTGAGTCAAGCTGTTTTGCAACACCTTCCGATGTGCCTCAAGGTAGCCACCTCGGTCCCTTGATCTTTATTCTGTTCGTCAACGACTTGAGCCATCGTCTGAATTCGCATCACCGACGATCTTAAAATTTACCGGAGGATCAGCTCACTGGTTGATTGTGCAGCTTTACAACAAGATATTGACACCATAGCGAGTTGGTGTGTTTCAAACGGAATGGAGATAAATGCGATGAAATGTAAGGTGATAAGTTTTAGTAAATCTCAGAGGCAACTGATATACGATTACGGAGTAAACGGCATCAAATTGGACCGTATATCTTCAATTAAAGACTTGGGAATAGTAATGGACTGCAAGCTGAGCTTCAACGAACACATCACTGCAACCACTGCTAAGGCTCTTGCCATGCTAGGATTCATACGCCGAAATGCATCTGAGTTCCGTGATGTGTATGCATTGAAAGCACTTTATTGTTCGCTCGTTCGAAGTGTTCTTGAATATGGTCAGTCTGTGCAGCATAACTGAAGACGTAGTAAATAAATAAATAAATAAATAAATAAATAAAGCTTGCTTCAGATAGAATTGGAACAAAAACAATTGCCTGTATTTCAGTTATTTATTATTGAATTCAAGATCTTTTTGAATACAGATGTAGCGTTTTTTTCAAGAATACTTTCAAGAAAAAATACGGATAAAATTATTCGTCACGGTTTCGAAGGAATTCTCGAATTTTTCCTGTAACACGGCTCATTAGGCGGCGCACACCTTCTTCGTCCATCGATTTAGCTATCTTATTCCACCAGGCCTTCATCTGATTGATGTCTTTGACAACCTTTCCCTTTGCCTTGAGTCTCCTCTTCATGATTGCCCAGTATTTCTCAATAGGACAGTTCGCGCTCAGCTTTCGAGTCAAGCGCACGTCTTTTTCGCTTTCGCTTGACTACGGTAGTCAATTACTACGGTAGTTATACTAGTATTACTATTATTATTTCCTTTTTCGTCACGTTGTTTCTTCGCTTTCAAAATGAAGCGACGCGAAAATACATTCCGCATAGATTATGCAAAAATTCCCAAGAAACCTTCATACGAGGAACTTCATCATTTCGTGGGTGCAGTGCTTGGTATGAAACGTGAGGAAGTGCTACGTCTCCAGTGTAGTAAATATCTTGGTTGTGCGTTTGTCAAAGCCAGCAGCCTCGAAGTAGCTGAACGTGTCGTACATGAACACGACGGTAAACATGAAATGGAAGTCGACAAAAAGATGTACCCACTCCGCATGTGGATGGAGGACGGTGGTGTAGACGTTAAACTCCACGATCTGTCTGAAGACGTGGAAGACGAGAGCATCTGTTCGTTTATGCAGGAATATGGGGATATTCTATCAATCCGTGAACTATCTTGGGATACCAAGTATACTTTCGGCGATATTCCAACCGGTATACGTGTGGCTCGCATAGTGGTCAAGAAAAACATACCATCCATCGTAACCATCGATGGGGAGACCACATGCGTATCTTATACTGGACAGCTGCACACGTGTCGGCACTGCAATGAGCTCGCCCACAACGGAGTGAGTTGCATTCAAAACAAAAAACTACTACTCCAAAAACTGCATGCCGATAAAATCTCGTACGCAAACGTAGCGAAACAGGCCAGCACAATCGAAGAAAAGTCAATCCAAAATAAACCTCGCAGGCAAGTTCATACTAAAGAAGAAGGTCAAACCCCCCACAAACGTAGTTCATTGCCCTCATCAGCAACAAACACGTCCAACCCAAAACCGATTTCACAAAAGCAAAAAGAATCGATGCCACCTCCGCCGTTTCTTGCTCCACCGTTATCATCACTCCGTGATACAGATTTTCCAGCATTAAAAAAGCCACCATCGCACTCGGCGCCAGTCGATCATAGCCAACAACGATCTGACGGACACGAATCAGACAGTTCAACGACATCCAACCACAGCCGACGATTGCGAACCCGTCCACCGGGCAAAAAATGCGCCACGAGATTGGCGACAACCCGAACATCGACATCTAAAAATGGATTTGATAAGTTACAATATAGCCACAATAAACATCAATAACATCACGAACGAAACAAAACTAAACGCACTACGTACATTCACACGCACACATGCCCTAGACATCGTGTTTCTTCAGGAGGTCGAGAACGAACAACTGTCGTTACCAGGTTTCAACGTGGTGTGCAATGTCGACCATGCGAGAAGAGGTACGGCAATCGCCCTCAAGCAGCATATTTCTTTCTCTCACGTCGAAAAGAGCTTGGACGGACGACTAATCGCGCTGAGAATCAACAATACAACCCTGTGCAACTGCTATGCCCACAGCGGGACAAACTATAGAGCGGAGAGGGAACGCTTTTTCAACCACACTGTTGCGTACTACCTTCGACATAACACACCCAACGTGATACTGGCAGGGGATTTCAACTGTGTAGTACGGCAATGCGATGCATCAGGATACAACCATAGTCCAACACTTCAGCGAACTATTCAGCAGCTTCAACTCGTAGACGTCTGGGAAGTACTGCAACCCCACTCTGCAGGGCCCACACACATCTCCCACAACTCTTCGGCCAGACTTGATCGCATCTATGTCAGCGTCGGTGAACGAAACCAGCTGCGAACTATCGACACACACGTTTGTTGTTTTTCTGACCACAAAGCAGTCACCATGCGCATGTGCCTTTCCAACCTCGGAAGAGAGACAGGTCGAGGCTTCTGGACCCTCCGTCCACATCTACTGACAGCTGAAAACATCAACGAATTTCGATATCAATGGCAGTTCTGGACTCGACAGAAGAGATACTACCCGTCTTGGATGGACTGGTGGATCGACTACGTGAAACCAAAAATTAAATCTTTTTTAGATGGAAATCGAAGATCGTTCACGACGTCTTTCATCGTGAATCCCAACGCCTTTATACAGAACTGCAACAAGCCTACGATAGGTATTTACACGACTCCACCGCACTTGCCACTATTAATCTGGTGAAGGGTAAGATGCTTGCACTTCTGCGAGAATTTACACACAATTTTATGCGGATCAACGAGCCATATGTCACCGGGGAAGCCTTATCTGTGTTTCATCTAGGAGAGCGGAGGAAAAAAAGAACTATCATAACACACTTGCGCGGTGAGCAAAACGAAAGCTACGACTCATCCGAATCAATCGAGCACCACCTACTAGATTATTACCAAAGGCTTTACTCAGAGAGAGAGCAACGCTACACGATCGACGATATTTTTGAGAGCAACCGCACCGTTCCTGAAAATGACCAATCAAATGAAACTAGCATGACTGAGATCAGCACGGCAGAAATATCTTCAGCTATAAGGGAAGCAGCTCGCAGAAAATCTCCAGGGAGCGACGGAATACCCAATGAGTTCTATTTGAGAACATTTGACATTATCCATCGTGAGCTCAATTTAATATTAAACGAGGCACTACTACAACGCTTCCCCTCGCAATTCGTCAACGGGACAATTGTATTAGTGAAAAAAGGAGAAAACGGCGAATCCGCACGAAATTACAGACCGATTTCTCTTTTAAACTGCGATTATAAAATGTTCTCTCGTATTCTCAAATCCAGGCTCGAAAAAATAACTCAAGCACACCGAATCCTTAGTGGAGCTCAAAAATGTGCGAACCCCCCGCATAACATTTTCCAAGCCACTCTCTCCATCAAGGACCGCTTGGCACAGCTGATCAGACAAAAACAGAGCGCCAAGTTGATCAGCTTTGATCTCGAACATCGCTTTTGATCGAGTTCGACACGTCTTCCTACATCGGACCATGTGCTCACTCGGGATAAATCGGGACTTCGTTGACCTACTCGCTCGCATATCTAGCCTCTCATCATCTCGGTTACTAGTGAACGGCCATCTGACAGCGGCTTTCCTGATAGAACGATCGGTTCGCCAAGGTGATCCTATGTCTAGCCTGCTCTTTGCTATCTACCTACAGCCACTCATTAGCAAACTTGAAAGTGTCCGCGGCAACAATCTGGTCGTCGCTTATGCCGATGACATCAGCATTATCGCAACAAATTCTCAGAGCATTATCGACACGAATGCAATATTCTCGCGTTTTGAGAGTGTATCTGGCGCGAAACTCAATCTAGAGAAAACACTCTCAGTGGACATTGGCGACACCAGCAGATCGAACACTATGAACGTTTCGTGGCTACGAACAGTGAACACCGTGAAGATCTTGGGCATTATTTTCGCCAACTCCATTCGTCTGATGATCAAGCTAAACTGGGACGCCATGATAAACAAATTCTCCTACATCGTTTGGCTTCACTCGATTCGGGAACTCCTCTCCACGAAAAGGTCACTCTTCTTAACACATTCGCAACTTCAAAGGTCTGGTACCTATCTTCGGTTCTCCCACCAGCGGCTGTACATACGGCTAAATTGACAAAACCATGGGTAACTTTTTGTGGAGGGGTGTTCCGGCCCGTATATCAATACACCAACTTGCTCGACAACGAGAAAAGGAGGATTAAAACTGCAGCTACCTGTCTTTAAATCCAAAGCACTACTAGTAACCCGTCACCTGTTAGAGATCGAAACTACACCGTTCTACAAGTCCCTGCTGTTTCCAGAAAACGGAAACCCACTGACATGTCCCGCCGATCTTCCTGATGTGAAAGCGATCCGGCAGCAACTGCAACTTGTTTCGCCAAATCTTCTACAAAACCCAACTGCCGATTCAATCCACCGTTTCTTTGTGGAACAAACTGACGAGCCAAGAGTTGAGAGAACCCACTCTAACCACCAATGGACCAGAATTTGGAAAAACATTGCCTCTCTCTCTTAACTCCCCAGCAGAAGAGCGCCCTGTATATGCTCATCAACGAGAAAGGCAACTATCGTAAACTGTATCACACCATCGGACGGGTGGATAGTGAAATTTGTACACACTGTAATCGTGCAGTAGAGACAATCGAACACAAGTATAGGTATTGTACTCGGATATTGCATGCATGGATTCATCTTCAACGAAGACTCTCTACATTCATCCCTGGTAGACGTGAGATACCAATCGGAGACCTTCTACGACCAACTCTAAATGGAATATCTCACCGCAGGCGAGCTGGCATCCTAAAACTGTTCATCTCCTACATCAATTTCGTTGATGCTAATGATAGAATAGATGTACAAGCTCTAGATTTTCACCTATCATGCGAAGTTTGAAACAATTATAATGTAATTATTTTTTAACTCTCACGACAAAAAAAAAAAAAAAAAAAAAAAAAAAAAAAAAATAGGGCGAAACTGGGGGCAGTTGGGTGGGTTAAGGTTTTTCGGAACAACCTAGACGCCTTTCTCTGCATACCATTCTTGAACGACTTTGCTGTAATGACAGCTTGCCAAATCTGGCCAAAACATTACGGGATGGTCGTGGGATCGAATGAACAGCAAAATTCGTTTTTGGAGACACTCTTTTGGTATAGTTCCGACGTCATTGTCTTGTTGTAACGAAAACTTTCGTTTTTTGCCACAGCTGCAAATGCCCTGCCAACTCATGAATTTTCGTGCAGATTTGTCAGCAAAAACAAATTTAAATTTGGCTGGAACATCCCCCCGAACCGTTGCCAAGTAAAATTTTTGACCTGGGATTTGCCCGAAGTCAGCCTTGACATAGGTTTCATCGTCCATCAGAAGACACCCGTCGAACTTGGTCAGCACCTGGTCGTATAGCTTCCGAGCACGGATTTTGGCCACACTTATTCTGTTTTATGGTCCGATTTGGCTGTTTGCTAGCTCGGATACGACTTGATTCCTTCCCGGAGTCGAGTTCTCCTCACGGTACTATGGGCAGCACCGAATTTTCTGGCCAAATCACGGTCCGACAGATTGGGATACCTCTTAATCGTCTTCAAAATCTTACCACGCAGTTTCCGGTCGACAGTTCCACTCCGACGATTGGCTTGAGGCTTCCGAATCGTCGTCAATGTTTCCTTATACCGTTTGATAACGCGCCATACGGTATTTCTGGGCAATTTCAGCTGTTTAGCTAGCCTAGATGCAGACCACAATGGATTTTCCAAATAACTGTGCACATTTTTTTCCCCTTCTTTCGGCTTCCATGTTGATTGTTTACAAAGTACAGTCAATTTGAGGAATGTCAAAAATACATACGTGAAGCTGACAAAATTCCCGACACGTGGGCTTCAAGAACTTCCAAATCCATCCACCAGGAGCGCCACAATATGAGCAAAAGTTTGTTCCAATTCTAAATGAAGCAAGCCTTATTTAAGCTTACTTGCAGAAAGAATCTACTCCCTTGCGAGCGTCTTTCCGGCAGTTAACTGGAACATTAACCATGGTGGACAAAAACATGCGTGTAGGCATGTTTTTGAGTTCTCTCTTCGTTTTATTTATCAATTACTCCTCAGTTTTCGTGACAAAATTGTAAATTACGCTTCAGGTTGGCCCAGACATTCTCGATGGGATGCAGCTGGGGGA
This sequence comes from Aedes japonicus, assembly GCA_034211315.2. Classification (NCBI taxonomy): domain Eukaryota; kingdom Metazoa; phylum Arthropoda; class Insecta; order Diptera; family Culicidae; genus Aedes; species Aedes japonicus. The sequence continues at coordinate 27,589 of JASCZW010012062.1, forward strand.
CGTTGGTCGGGTTCACCGACTTGGGTACCACATCGATAGTCAGCCGCTCTATCTCCTCTAACGATCGTTTCGAGATCCAGCCAGAACACCGCAACAGATCCGGCCAGAACACCGCAACAGATCCGGCCAGAACACCGCGTCTTCGCCCGCCCGCCGTGTTTCTTGATTAACGACGCCGATTCCGGCGGGCATTTCGTTACTATTAAATTTCCCCGTTCACGGCCAGATCCGGAGCGAAAGAAGAGCGGCTTTATGACATCCCCTTTTCGTTGATTGACAGCCACAGCTTGCACGTTCTGGGGGACATTGTGTGAAATGAACTTCACCTCGGAGCACACTTCCTTCGTGGGGGAAGTAAAATACGAAGTGCCCTGCCAGTCGTTTCCATCTACGGTGAGATAGGTCTCGTCGTTCATCACCACCGCCACGATAAAATTGAGTTGACCATCTTATTCTGCCGCTGCTGCTACGTCAATGCCTGCAGCTCCAAAATCAGTGGACGCGACTTCCGCTTCCTGACATGTATGTTCATGTTCGCCAGGTACTTTTACACTGTTTGGCCGGTCGAACCGATCTCTCGGCCAAGCACATGCAGCGATGTAGCCTCTTTTCCGTCGGTCTTCCTCTTCGGCATTCTTTGGAGCTTCTTGTCGCTCAGGTTCGTCGGCAGTCCGGAACCGGGCTTTCTTTCGATGCTCTGATTGTTGTCTAATAGTGTCAAGATGTTGAAGATGCTGAAACGGGCGTATCTGGCGTCCACAAAGTGCCGCATGATGTCCGTTTTCGACGCGGCGGGGTGCCGTTCTTTGAACGCGCACACTTCCAAACGGAGTTGCTTCACTGCTTTTGCCATCACGGTTAGAGTTCAGGCTGGTAAGAGCTGTCAGCCGATTTTGTCTCGCTGACTCATGGGTTACCGCGATTTGATGCTGCATGGTTAGTTGCGCCAGTGCGGGATGAAGAGAAACCGCATGAAAAGTCGGCGAATTTTTCCATTTTCAATGCAATGAAAACGTTTATGGTGCTCCGTTCTGGGTAAAAATCTTTACAATAATATAAATCCTGGGAGAAAATTTTCAATCTCGGACTTACAGGAGAAAAATAGACATAAGCTATTTTCTCTTTAATTGCTGCGATCAAATATCCTTCAAGTGGACAAAGTTTCATAAATATATGACACCGTTCGGCCCGAACCAAACAAACCTCATCGCAAAATCGAACACCAGCTCAATGCGTACGAAGTCATTGTAGGCGTGTCCGGAATTAAAAAAATAACCTACAGTAATTGCAACAGCCACAAGAAACTATACATTTACCACTATCCACTCTGGTGAATCAAACTATCCCGAGCAGGACCATCAGCTCTATTCTTTTGACAAATAATTATGGACGCAGGCAAATTTTGAACCCCCTTATTGCTATGATTGGTTTTACAGAATGAGTAAAGAGGCATTTCATTCTGAAATTCATTACAAAAACGACTAAGGCAAGGAATAAATAATGATTGATAACAGAACTGATACAGACCCAAAAGATTCCGAGAAGAGAAGATTTATCATTTTCTGATTTGAAAATCATTTTCTTTGTGTTGGAATGCGATACAAAGTTGTAAATACGGAGCATGCAAAAATGAGCAACAGGCCAACAAATTGAGAAAAATGGACAAATGCGGATGATTGATGAGTGTAATGAGATTGGAAGTGACGTATTGATTCTGGCGTTTGATCTGGTAGAAAAGAATCTCGTCCATCATGTCATTTGTACCAGTATTTTAGATTCTTGCCAATGGTTTATCAAATGGCCTCAATATCTAATCTATCTTATTTCAAACGCCCATTGAGACGTGTACATGTATAACAAAAAGCCACTTCAAATGAAATAATTTCCATCAAGTTTACTAATAATTAAAAATTTTAAAGGCTCTTTGATTCCCCAGCTAGCATTCATTGTAAAGAGAGCCTCATTCATGCAAATTCCATGATCCATCGGAAACAAATGATGCATACCGTAAATGTTCCCTTGTTGCATGGCTATCGGTTTTCAACATTTGAAAAAAAAAAAACAGCTCAGACAGTAACGACGAGTCCTTGCGATATAAAAAAAAGTGAAAATGAATACCACCGACAAGCGGCTGTAGCAACAAATTGTTTTAGTAAATCGACAGAGATCAGTG
>JASCZW010012063.1:0-29745 GCA_034211315.2 Aedes japonicus
ACCCTTCCTCCGCTCTCACCGTGGTCCCACGCTGTTCTGGCCGGATCTCGCTTCGTGCCATTACGCCAAGCCTGTAATGGATTGGTACGAAGGGAAGGGTGTAAATGTGGTCCCGAAGGAGGCGAGCCCGCTTAATACACCAGAACTTCGTGCGATCAAAAAGTTTTGGGCGATAATGAAGAAGAAGTTGAAGAAAAGCGGAAAAACTTTCAAAACCGATGAAGCTTTGAAGAAAAACTGGGAAAAACTGTGTAAGGAAGATGGACAAAGCCTCGCCCAAGATCTCATGAGCAGTGTTAAGAGAAATGGACGAGCATTCAGCCTGGGGCGGGGGGGTGGTGGGTGGTTATTCAATAAATAAATAAGGCCAAAACATAGCTAATATATAGTTATTTAATCCCTGAAAATTTGAGAAGCATCCAATTAAAATGAATTTTTGGTCATTTTTAGTGATCAGAGGATTATGGATCATTCTTAGCTTTTGCCGTTTTTTTTTAAATTTTCTCAACCAATCGCAGTAATTTTGACGATTGACGTTGAACAGACTAGTTGAACAGTAAAAATAGACGTTGTATTCATGGCAAATCCTCTGAACTCAGGGCAATTCGGAGGATTAATCTCTTTGGCGACGAAATTAACATTGTTTGCAGCATACCATTCTAGTACATCCTTAGAGTAGTGGCAGCTAGCTAAATCCGGCCAAAACATAACGTTGGTCTTGTGTTGCCGAATGAAGGGTAAAATCCGCTTTTTCAGACAGTTTTTAATGTAAACTTTCAACGTCATTGTGTGAGATGTGATGAACACCACAACTGCAGATTCATTGCCAAATCATTAGTTTCCGAGCAAACTTATCAGCAAAAAGAAATTTATGCCTGGAAGAGACATCCCCACGACCAGTTGCCAGGTAAAATTTTCGTCCGGGGTTTTGTCTAGAATCCATTTTGACATATGTTTCCTATAGTTCGTATAGTAACCGTGCTCGCTTTTTTGGCCACTAAATTTTGTTTCGGGGAGCGATTCGAATGTTTACTGGCACAAAAAGACTTATATCTTTCTCTTGAAAGGATGTTACGCACGGTTGGAATCGTATTTCCTTGCCAAATCACGTATGGAGACACCTGGGTTGCCTTTCACGTACCGTTCTCCTCAGCTCTTTGTCCATAGTGCCACTTTTATGATAGATGCGCTGTGCTCTATCCATACTCAGAGTATCCTTCTAACGATTGATTAGAAGACAACACCGTTGACTCTAGTAATTTTAACACTTTTGCTATTTTAGAGGCAGACCACGAAGGATTCTCTAGATGTTTGTGCACAATTAACTTTTTTTTTCTCAAGTTTCATGATCCGTCCACCAATTTCTTCGTCAATGAAATATCAACAAATGCCTGTCAAACGTTTTTCTGTTTCAACCACCAGGGACGCGGTGGTGTATTAAACCGTGCGTCCAGATTGACTTTGAATGGATCTTTAATAACCTATCTGACCTCACCGATATGCATCTATTTTGTTATTGCCAGGGGGCTTGCAACACTTGCAATTATGTCATGAGGATCTGAGCTAGTTCTGACAAAAAATCATGTACATTCATGTGGAATGTACTGACGAATATGAACCGTATATTAAAAATAAAATTCTAGATAAATGCTATGCTGAAGTACTGGTTGTAAAGAAAATAAGCCAAATTGTGATATTATCAGCAACCGTATATGGACTGTCATCAATTAATTGCCGATGTAACAAGATTTGAATAGTAGATTACCGATTAATTTTCCATCTCATATCTATTTATTATGCACAATACTCTTTCTCACTGCTGTATACTTCGAACTTGTGTATGTAGGTAATGCATGCATGTATCTAATGAGTCTACCTCATTGTGTTTGTCTAAATGTTGTGTCATATCGTAAGTTTGGCTCACATTCGGCTATTGATTTCAATTGCAAAGTCGAACATAGTGTTGAATATTGTTTCTGTTTTTGTGTGTGAGTTACTTACAATATTCCTTTTTTTCATATTTACATAATCACTATACACATCGGAAGAGGACACTGCCGGGAAAGTTACATTATTTACGTCTGGTTTATTGTTCAGGAAATTAGGACTTTATATTTGTGGTGGTGATGATTGTTTTTGCCATTTTTCTTCATTGATACCACATGTCAATTATTCTTGTCATTAGAGTTGCCTGATTTTGTCTAGTTAGTTGAAACTCGGTATGTTGCCTCTTTAGTTTGTCTAACAACGTTGTATCACACTTTCTCCTGGGTTTTCGTTCCCAATAGAACTAATATTTTCAGATTCTATTTTTCCAAGAATGTCTCATGTTGCTAGATAGTGACACGAATTTCACATCCGGTTTTAGTGTCAACAGGCATTCAATCATTTCGGACCACCTAGCTAACCACATATAGATGCTACAGAAGCTACCTTTCATTGAATTGGTGCTCACTCCATCGACACGTTCAGTGATGAACGATGAATGCAGCATTTATCAATTATACAAGGATGTTTGCATATTTTTTGCACCCCATTTGATTTCTCGTCCCTGGCTGGCTGGCTGGCTGGTTGGCTACTTTGAAACAATTTAGTCCATAGTCGGTTCGGCTCAACAACGTATCTTCTACAAAGTGGGTATGCCTACTGAAGGATGATGCTCTACTCTCGTTTCATATTTACATCAATTTCGCCTATGGGATGTAATTTTCCGGTCCTCGTGGAATGTGAAAAGAAAATGTTAGGCGTTGTTGCCATTGGTAGCAGTCTGTAAAAAGATATCACAAAATTTCTATTTAAAGTGTCATAAAATAACAATGAAATCATGATAGTTGAATGCAATTATATATCTCCTATACAGTAGTGAATACATTGTATAGTACAGCACTTCTAGCATTGTTGCTTAACGAAAAACTTAGATTTCTTTTGTTTTTATATTGTCATTAGGATTACCATTACCATGTTAGAGTGGCACAAATATTGGGTTTTAAATGCCCTGTTTGATCTTTTTTTTTAAAATCACTCCATAGATTTTTTTGTTATTATATTTCAATGAATGGTTTAAAGTTTTGGGGAAACATATAAAAATACTAATATGCATACTTTCAGCCTAATTAGATTAATTTCAGATTAATCCCTACGTAAGGATGTGCTTTTCTTTGCTATGCAGGAAACGCTATAATAGTTTGAAAATGTGACATTTAAGAATGAAACCAATGCAACTTTAAACCATCATTAATTTTAACAAGTATAACTGTTTGTATATACTAATAACATATTACTTGTAGATTTTAAGAAGTAACTCAAGGGGACATTTGGATAAGTTGAAGCACCTCTTCAACCTTACGGTAGCAGCAGTAATAGATAAGTAATTTTGTTTCTCTTTCTCTTGTGAATAAATTGTTATTGAATTTTGTGTTTCTGTGTTTAGCTTTCATTACGATTAGTGGTTCAGTAATTCAGGCTCTAACGGTTGAGATACGGATGATTTAACATGGCTATCCAACGATGATGTGTCTCATAAAATTCCCGGAGCACAAGCCTATCTAACATATCTGTTGCCTATTTTCAGCCCAGAACAAAATCCCAGATTACCGATTACCGACAAAGCGTGACAGAAATTATTAAGGCGAAATCCAAGAAATTCCGGCTTATTGTGTCCAAACTGATACAGGTTTACGGAATTTCTATCGCTCAGTTTTTTAAACTCGAGTGTAGAGTGTATATCCCAGCTTGAGATATCGAGGTAGAAGGTCTGGTTGGGTCAGAATCCGGCATTTGGACAGTTCCGGAACCCTCTGCTTCCTCCTTGGCACAGTATCGATCAGTGAAGGTAAAAGAAATTCATCCCTCAGACTCGTTTCGTGTGACCTTCTCTGTTTCAGTCATCACTCAATAAGTTGATTTGGGAAAACTTCTACCACCTGTGTGATTGTTCGTCCTCATGATCTCAATAATGATTGCCGATAGTAAACTGAATGACTGACGGTTATTGTCCATGTTTCTTGTCCGTACCCGTCTTATTACCATCTTGAACATGGTACACTTAGTCGGGGTCGAAGTTTGCTAGACCTTAGGGTTTTGTCCACAGTAGACTTGCGACTATTATGCGTCTCCGTATTTCTCTGCTGCAGTTGATATCCGACTTCGCCAATGATCCGAGGTAAACAAACTCATCTACCACCTCGAACTCATCTTCCTCGATAATCACACTTTTGCCTGTGCGAGCTCTATCGCGCTCAGCTCATCATGCTGGTAGATACCGAATCTTTAACTTATTCACCCTTAATCCAACTTTTTCTGCTTCATGTTTCAAACTGGTGTACTGGTCAGTAACCGCCTGGGACGTTCTTCCGGAAATGTCAACGTCCCCAGCAAAGCAAATGAGTTGACTGTATTTTTGAAAATCGTGCCCTGCATGAAACCTTGAACTGTTGAACAGGAGATAGGAAAAATTATAGCGTTACCGAGGCCCGTTGTGTTTCAACGGTGGATATTTACAGTACTAGCTGTACACCATCCATCGTTGCCTTGATCAGTCTAGTTAGTTTTCCGGGAAAACTGTTTTCATCCATACTCTTCCATCAATGGTATCTTATACGACATTGAAATAGAGGATGATATTCAAAACTAGAAAGAGGATGATATTGGAAAATCTGCTGCAACGTAAACATTTGGTCTGTTGTCGTTCGTTCGTCCCAACACCGGCTTGATAACTTCCACAAATCTGCTGCTAGCGACGATGGACGGCGGAAGATGATCTTGGAAAGCACTTTGTTGGCCGTGTTGAGAATAGCGATCGCTCGGTAGTTCTCACATTCCAAGTTGTCACCCTTTTGTATATTGGGCATAGTGCTGTATCCTGATTATGACCGACAGATTCTATCACCGGTGTAGACAAATTTTATAAGTTTCACGTCGATACAGGAAAAAATCCGTGCCCGAATCCGTGAACTGCAGCATAATCGAGAACAAGCAAAAATACACCGTGAACTGAATCACATAATCATGTTTCTTAGGTAAAAATCATGAAAACGTGAACTAGTTCACGTCTGTTTTCATTTCCGTGAGCTTTTGTTTCTGTGTACTGTCTATCCAGCTGCCCAGCTGTTTGATGGTATCGCTTATCGTGGGAGTTAACACATCTCCCTCGTCCGCCGTTCCGATGAAGTAATTTCTCCTACTGTCTTGATGTTCCGCCTCTGTTTCCACATTTTGATCACAACGCGTTCATTCTTCAAGATACCTCCTTCCTTATCCCGACACATTTCGGCTCGCGGCACAAAGTCTTTGCGGGATGCGTTACATTTATTGTAGAACTTTCGCATTCTTTGTTCTGTCTTCGCTTCTGTTTGCATCGCTCCATTTAGAGGGGTTCCTTCCTACATTATCGCCCGCGCTGTATTATTCTCGTATAAATCTGTCTGACACTCTTTGTCGAACCAGTCGTTCCGTCTATTTCTATTCAATGGCACCTTCTGCTGCGTTGTTAATAGTTGCTTTGATAATACTCCAACAGTCCTCAAGAGGAGCTCTCCGTCATCCGGCGACGCTGCTTCTAGGCTATGCGCGTAATCAGTTGCGATTTCGGGTACGTTCAGTAGTTGCAGATTGTACCGTAACGGGCGACGGTACCGAATGTTGTTTACAAAGGACAGTTTTTGGCGCAGGACCATAATGGAAACCGCTTTGTTTCCGAATGATTGGCAATAGTCGTTCATTGAGACATTCTTCCACGTTAATTTGTCTATTTGTGGGGCCTGCCAGACAAGAAATTTCTTAGGACACTTTGTCAGTTTTTTCAGCAACATGTTCTCTTTGGTCCGATATTCAAAACTCTAGTCTCGGAATCTGCTTTGAACCAGCTTTGCAATATGTTTCGTCGTCTATTATCAAGCAGTCGTACTCTTGTTCTGCGTATCGTTACGATTTGGAGCAACATCTACTTTGAAGGACTCCAGGTCTGCACTTTTCTTCACTTTCTGGACGAACGATCGAGACATTTTCACTTTTTTGGGCACATCTCGGACTGAGATACTCGAATTTTTCTTCATTTCAATTACCACTGCGATCTTCTTCGCGAGGAATTTAGAATCATGGCTGCCTCCGGAACCAACCTTTATTTTTAACGCTAAGCGCTGTTGTTGAAAGGACTTTAGTGTTTAAGAAACCGTTGATTTCGCGATATTCAATGACTCTGCATCATCGCCGTGCAACGCATCCGGATTTTTGTGCAAAACTAGTTCGCGCACGTGTTCTTGATTCGGCGCCATTCTATAGAATAAATGTGACTGTGACAAAACGAATTCTCTATCATTGCACACACACAATAATACTCATATAGTGGTGTTCGTTGCTTAATGCTTAAGGGTTAGAATGACCAAAACACACAAAAACAATTTTTTGCACAAAAGTCAGTAAATTTTCCGTAGAATACGCTCCTGAAACCCGTTTTTAGAAATTCTAACTCCAAGTGTTTTTTTGCATCGTTTTTCGAAGACGCCTTTTTCGCGCGCAGACCGATTATTAAAACTTTTAACGTGTTTTTCTCAAAACAGCATTTTCGGAGTTTATGCCGGTGATTACTCGAGAACTAATTATTCGATTAAACTGAACCTTATAGGATTTCTTTATTATAGTATTACCTTCTATATGAATTAAAAGTTATTGTAATATTCTATTATTAAATACGGAAAAATTTGATAAAATGGCGGAAAAAATTTGGATTTTTTCAAAAATGTTGCACCAAAAGTGCAATTTTTTTTTAACTTTTTTTTTTCAATTCATCTACTAACTGTTAATGTAGTTAATGATTTTTTTTGGGTCAGCAGGTTTCAGATCAAAACTGCGACCAGGAGAGCCGGCACAAGCAAAATACAACGACTTTTTCAAAACACACTCTAACGGCCGCTATTTTGTTGAAAAAAAATTGAAAAAAATATTTTTGTATACTACATGGATACACTTATAATTGTAAATAAGATTCGATTGATTTGAGTAAGAACTTCCCCTTGAAAATTTATTTTCAAAAATGAGTTTTTTCTCTCGTTCTAACTGTATATCCACCCTTAAACCGAGACTGTATTAAGACATGTTTAAATCGGACTTCATTTAAAAAAATATTCGTTACGGTATCCTCTGAATATACCTGGAATCAAATTTGAAAATAGATATAACATTTCAGAAAAGTGATAAATCACCGCTGCACTATGGTCCAGATTACGAATTTACGAGGAAACATGCTCCCAGCGCCTACACTTGAAACATTACATCAAAGTGATGTTCTACAACATGGTTTGTATCACTTAGGCCCATTTTGTGATGTTGATTAAAATTAGGGTGGTCCCCATTTTCACGGAAATACGAAACCTAACTTTTTTCTTTGCAGAAATAGATGTTTACACTTTTCGGCAAAGTTGTAGCGCAGAAAATTTAATGGAATTTTCATATATACAATTTTTATGTAGCTTAAAATTGACCGATTTAGAGCAATTTTCCTCATCAACTAGGGTGTACCATTAAACAAGTTTTTTGCCCTAACTTTTTTATTTCAATTCCCACCGTAAAGTTGTGTTGCAACGAGTTTTAGAACTTATAAAAACGCGTACTTTGGTGCACAAACTTAGCCGCTAACTTCAACCAATCAATAGTTATTGAAGTTTTTCTTAAAAAAATATGCCCTTTTCAAATGTTTATTTTTATAATTGGGGCAAACACAAAAAAAAATTAAAGGCGTCATTCAAAAGGACAATTTATATTGTTCAACATATGTGAAAACTAGGGAAAATTTTATTTCTGTATCTAGATTAAAATTACATTTGAATCTGGCATGGTTTTAAAAGAAAAACTTCAATAACTATTGATTGGTTAAAGCTAGCGGCAAAATTAATATATCACAATACACGCCTTCAAAAGTTCTACATTTCGTTCAAACAAAGTTTTACGATGAAAATTGAAATAAAAAAGTTAAGAAAGAAAAACTTTTTTTTATGGTACACCCTAAGTTGACGAGGGAAAAGTTGCTCTAAATCGGTCAATTTTCATGTTACAAAAAAAAATTTACATTTAAATTCCATGAAATTTTTTGCGCTACAACTTTGTTGAAGAATGTAAACGTCTATTTCTGCAAATAAAAAAGTCAGTTTATGTATATCCGTGAAAATGGGGACCACCCTAATTTTAATCAACATAAAAAAATGGGCCTTTGTTTTTATTTCAAGTTTCATCACCATTTTTTTTTTAAGTTAAAAATTGACCGATTTATAGCAACTTTTCCCTCGTCAACTTAGGGTGTACCATAAAAAAAGTTTTTCTGTCCTAACTTTTTTATTTCAATTTTCATCGTAAAACTTTGTTTGGACGAAATGTAGAACTTTTGAAGGCGTGCATTTTGATATATTAATTTTGCCGCTAGCTTTAACCAATCAATAGTTATTGAAGTTTTTCTTTCAAACCATGCCAGATTCAAATGTAATTTTCTCAAGATACAGAAATAACATATCTCTAGTTTTCACATATGCTTAACAATATAAATTGTCCTTTTGAATGACGTCTTTAATTTTTTTTTGTGTTTGCCCCAATTATAAAAATCAACATTTGAAAAGGGCATATTTTTTTAAGAAAAACTTCAATAACTATTGATTGGTTGAAGTTAGCGGCTAAGTTTGTGCACCAAAGTACGCGTCTTTATAAGTTCTAAAACTCGTCGCAACACAACTTTACGGTGGGAATTGAAATAAAAAAGTTAGGGCAAAAAAACTTGTTTTAATGGTACACCCTAAGTTGATGAGGGAAAATTGCTCTAAATCGGTCAATTTTTAAGCTACATAAAAATTTATATATGAAAATTCCATTAAATTTTCTGCGCTACAACTTTGCCGAAAAGTGTAAACATCTATTTCTGCAAATAAAAAAGTTAGGTTTCGTATTTCCGTGAAAATGGGGACCACCCTAATTTTAATCAACATCACAAAATGGGCCTAAGTGATACAAACCATGTTGAAGAACATCACTTTGATGTAAAGTTTCAAGTTTAGGCGCTGGGAGCATGTTTCCTCGTAAATTCGTAATCTGGACCATAGTGCGCTGATGATTAAAAATATCGTTTTCTATTTACTTTTCTTGTCTACATCAATTGATAATCTGGAACAGATCTACCAGAAGCACATCAAATGAACTATGGGGAGTTAAGTTTGTCAACAATAATTATTGTGAATCAATGATGTGCCTAGCTAAATATTGAATAAGTATCCAAGACATTGTATGGCTTGGGCTTCGTTTTAAGCTGGTTTCTGTAAAACCCCCTTTGTATCCGGTATGCAATGAGGGAGTTAATTGTCAAGTTTTTAAGTTACAAAAACCTCATATTGAAAAGCTTCTAAGTTTGTGTTTATTTACAACCCTATACAAAATACATGAATAATAAAATACTACACAGTTTGAAAAAAAATAATGTAATTTTCTGCGTTGCCTAATGCACATAAAGGGAACGCTAGATTTGACAGAAATTAATGGGATTTTTCATGTAATTTTAAGCCCGATAACGCCTGAATCTAGTCTGTTGTATGCAAGATTGCAAATAATTTCATTGTCTAGACTTCCTTTGAAATTAAACAGGAGGAATTTTACGCGCCTGTTAAAATTAATTTTTTTTCTATGTAGTTAGTTTTCTAGTCGCTTTAAATGGTCAAAATTTTGACCAAATTTCCATATTCAGCTTTCGTAATCTATTGAAAAAATAAGCACAATTTTAACTATTTTGTCACTTATACCTATTAGTTTCTAACTCGCGCATATATGATTCGGTTTATTTCGTGATAGAGAGTTCATATTTTTTGCCCAGAAAAAGATGAATGATCCCGCAGAGACTGAGATTACCTTACCTAATGTCCGACTGGCCCACAGTTCACCATAAGGTAAACTTATCCAAAAATTGATGTCTTACTCCCAGTAAATCCTAAATCAATACTTGAGTCATAGAATTACATAAAGTTATCTTCCTGAACTTATTTCGAAACTTTTCTAATTGGAAGAATGATTTGCGAATCATGAGGCCATCGAGTCATCCACTGTATCATACCAGCCTTCGACCGGGTGTAAGTAATTTAATTATTTCATCAAAGCTCAACAGTGTGGCACTCGATTTTTCTGTACATTAAACAAAACCAAAGGATGTTATATCCAAGCTACTAACCTTCTTATTAAATTTCGATCTCATGTTGTAGTAACCGGCTATAACACTGGAAGTGGTGATGTTGATGGTTTTGCTGTTAGGTACTGGTGATAATGGTTTAGATGTTGTTGTTGTTGCTGTTGTTGTCTCTAGCAGTGATGGCGGTGGTAGTGGGGGTGATAGTGGCGTCGACGTTGACGACAGGCTACTCTCAGGAGAAGGATTCTGGGAAAGTGCTGATTGTGCTCGGTTCTAGTCCACCGACGACGATGATGGTACTGTAAGCAGTGGCATTCCTACTAGTGCTTGTTCCTTGCCGGGCGGTGGGACATGACACTAGCAGTAGTGGCAGCAACGAGAATGCCATTTGCATAATAACACTGGCCGGTAGCAGTAGTAGCAGCAACAGCAGCAGCAGTGGAAGTAGTTTAGGTACCAGTAGCTGATGCCTGGCCAATGGCCACCGTGTTCGGCTAAAGCTGGTGGCTGCTGCCGATGACATGTCTGTGGTGGTTTGGAGGAGGGGTGGGAGAAAAAGTAGAATGATTAATGTCGCATCAGACAGGCCAACAGCATCGAATGTATCTGCTCTGCTAGACCCATGCCCATCCTCACGGTCGGACAACCGAGGCTTACATTTGATTTCGATATGTACCAAGAAGCTGAATAGACAACGATAGATTTCTAGATGGGTGAGAATCGTGGGCCATGGCTTAGCAGCAGCTCATAGATCGAACAATTTCACTTTGCTATGCACGTTTTGTAAATGGAATCTCGGTTGGTATAAGGACATTCCTTCCGGCAGCAGCCAATCTACTGTGGAAGTAGTGTATGTGACTGTGTATAATTTTTCGCTGTGGACAGGAGAAAAAAAATCCTAAAAGCAAATGGACGATTTGGGTCAAATTTACATGCAAACGCATCCATAAGTGCTATGTTAATTAAGGAATTTTTCTATGGATTGAATACCAATTTTACAAGCTGCTAATGAATCCTGTTGGAGTTGTTTCGTTAAGGTCTTGAAAAATATAATCGTTGAGCTAACGTATCATTCATTGAATCTGAAAGTTGTATGATGCATATGTGAACTTTGTTTTGTCTAAAATGGTTTTTCCTGATTTTTACCTTTTTAGTGAATAAAGTAGATTCGCCAATCATAACACACTGCACAGTGGGAAAAAGTACGTGAATCGCGAAAAAAATCAATGTATCAGCTCCGAGTAACACGAATTTCTAAGGTAAAAATCTTTAGGAAATCGAATGGAGAGCTCTTCACAAGCCGCAAAATTCAGCTGAGGGAGATATTTGACATATTTTGCCTCAATTCTTCCGGTTTTATAAATAACTAGCTGAACCCGGTGCGAGCCTTGCTACGCATGCAACAAAATGAATGAAAATTTAATAGAACCTGCTCATTTATGTTGTTTTTGTGAATGCATCTGGTTAAAATATTTTCGTTTACTAATGTAGTTTCTGAAAAAAAACAAAGATTTATGTTTTTAATTAAACTTTTGGATCGGTAGTTTCTATAGGTCTTTCTTTCTGCGTAGAAGCATTTCATTGACAAAAAAATGTATCATCAAACGAAGCCGTATCCTGTCAGTTTGAATGTAATTTTCCCTTGCATAACCTTTGATCAACTTCTTGTGCATAATGTAGCACTGAGAGTAACTCAAGCATCCCCCATTCTTGGCTAAGCAGGGGTCAAACTTCTATCAGTACATGCTTCTTACCCTAGAAATACACATTTTGAGTTTAAGTTGCATGGATAATTGTCATGTTTGGTTCCAATTTCTGTTTCGTTTGTTTGAGAGCTACCCCCTCCCACCAGAGAGATGAGGTCTCAAACCACCTTAGAAAAAAATCTTGTCTAAAACTCCCCGCATGCCAAAGTTGGATCCATTTGCTTGATTAGTTTTCGAGTGATGTGGCAATTTGTGTTTCATTGGTGTGGGAGCACCCCCTTCTAGATGAGGGAGGAGTCTCGAATCATCATAAGGACTTTCACCGACTCCAAAAATCCCAGCATAAAAAATCCGGACATACTGCATACAAATTTTCCGGCCATACTGCATACAAATTTGCATAGCAGTAGGCATAGTTCTCATGTTTGTTTGAAATTTGTGTTTCATTTGTATGGGGACCCCCGCTTTTCAGAGAGAGAGGAGGGGCTTCAAACTACAATAAAAACATTTCTCGCCTTCAAAAACTCACCTATACCAAATTTGGTTCCATTTGCATGATTAGTTCTCGAGTTATGCAGGAATTTGTTTTTCATTTGCATGGGAGCCCCCTTTTCTATAGGCGGGAGGGGTCTCGAACTATCATAGGATACTTTTCCAAACCATAAACCCCTGCATACAAATTTCCATGGCAGTAGGGATAGTTCTCATGTTTGGTTGAATTTTTTGTTTCATTTGTATGGGAGCCCCCCTTTCCAGAGGGTGGCGGGGTCTCAAGAAACCATAGAAACATATCTTGTCTCCAAAAACTCCCACATGCTAAATTTGGTTTCCTTTGCTTGATTAGTTCTCGAGTTTTGCAGAAATGTGTGTTTCATTTGTATGGGAGCCCTCCTCCCCCTTCCAGATATGAGAGGGGTTCCAGACTATCATAAGAACCCAAAAACCCCTCCACGCAAAATTTCACGCCGATCGGTTAAGTAGTTTTCGATTCTATAAGGTTCAGACAGACAGAAATTCATTGTTATACATATAATAGCTGCGTCCGGTGCGTGCGCGCTACGCTTGCAACTAAATGAAGGGAAATTTAATATAACTGGCATCTTTATGGTTTTTTTTTTACCTTCAAAACCCCCCACATGCCAAATTTGATTCGATTTGCTTGTTTAGTTCTCGAGTTATGAAGTAATTTGTGTCTCATTTGTATGAGAGCCTCCCTTCCTGAGAGAGTAGGGGTCTCAAACAATCATAAGAACCTTCTCCAGCCCCAAAAACCCCTTCATATAAATTTTCACGTTGGTCGGTTCAGAACTTTTCGAGTCTATAAGGGTCTGACAAACAAACAGACAGACAGAAATTCATTTTTATGCATATAGTAATCTAGCCTCCAAAAACCTCCATATGCTAAAAGTGGTTTGATTTACTTGATTAGTTCTCCAGTTATGCAGAAATTTGCTTTTTATTTGTATTTCATTCCTTTCAAAATGGGGAGGGGTATTGAACTTCCATAAAAATATTTCTTGCCTCCAAAAACCTCAACATGCCAAATTTGGTTTCATTTGCTTCATTGGCTCTCGAGTTATGCTAAAAATTATGTTTCATTTTTATGGAAGTCTCTCCTTTCAGAAGGCGGAGGGGTCTCAAACCACCTTAGAAACATTTGTTTCCTTCAAAAACCTCCATTTGCCAAATTTGGTTCCATTAGCTTGATTTGTTCTTGAGTTATGCAAAAATTCGTGTTTGATATATATATATATATATATATATATATATATATATATATATATATATATATATATATATATTAGAGACCCCTCTTTCAGTGAGCGGAGGAGTCTCAAACCACAATAGAATCATTTCATGCCTTCGAAAACTCCACACGCCAAGTTTGGTTCCATTAACTTGATAAGTTCTCGAGTTATTCAGAAATTTGTGTTTCATTTGTATGGAAGCCCCCCCCCCCCCTTTGGCCCATTCCAGATGACAGAGGAGTCTCAAACCTCTATAGATACATTTCGGTCCTCCAAAAACCTTCAGATGTCAAATTTGGTTCCATATGCTTGATTAGTTCTCGAGTTATGCACAAATGTGTGTTTCATTTGTATGAGAGCCCCCCTCTTACCGTGGGCGGAGGGGTGAAGAGTCACCTTAGAAATATTTCTTGCCTTCAAAAATCTCTACATGCCCAATTTGGTTCCATTTGATTAGTTCTCGAGATATATAGAAACTTTTGTTTCATTTATATGACACCCCCCCCCCCTCCCAGAGAGAGAGAGGAGGGGTCTCATACTATCGTAGAAACAATCATTGCCTTTAAAATCCCCGCATGCCAAATTTGGTTCCATTTGCTTTATTAGATCTAGAGTTATGGAGAAATTTTAGTTTCATTTGTATGACAGCACCCCTCCTAGGACTCCTAGGAGAGGGGAGGGGTCTCAAACCACCATAGAAAAAAAAATTGTCTCTACAAAACCTCACATGCAAAATTTGGTTCCATTTGCTTGATTAGTTCTTGAGATATGCAGAAAATTCTGTTTCATTTGTATGGGGGCCTCCCTTTTTAGAGAGGGGAGGGGTCTCTGACTACCATATAAACATTTATTGCCTCCAAAAACTTCCGCATGCTTAATTTGGGTTCCTTTGCTTGATCAGTTCTCGAGTTATGCAGAAATTTGTGCTTCATTTGTATGGGAGCCCCCCTTTCCAGAGAAGGGAGGGGTCTCAAACCATCATAAGAACCTTCCCCGGCCCCAAAACCTTTTCCATACAAAATTTCACGCTGATCGGTTCAGTAGTTTTCGAGCCTATTAGGTTCAGACAGACAGACAGACAGACAGACAGACAGAAATCCATTTTTATATATATAGATGTCTATACAAGGTGTCTCACAATAGGTGTCACTTAAACCAAATGGGATTACAGCAAAACAAATTAACCAAAGCATATATTTTTCATTTGAAAGATACATGTTATAGAAATAAACCATATTAATTCAATTCGAATCTCTCGTGCTTTTCCTTGATAAGTTTGCACAAACGCTTTGTAAACGCATCGCAGCTGGCACGCACAATTTCCTGAGGAATTTGGTCCCAAATTTCAACTAAATGTTCCTTGAATCGAATAAGGTAAGCCCTTTCTTAGGGCCTATACGTTGAAGCATATAACCTCAAACAAAGTAGTCAAGTGGGTTGAGATCCGGTGAAGATGCAGGCCATTCTTCGCTTGTGACAAAATCGGGCAAATTTTCCGCGTACCACGCTTGTGTCTTGAACCCGTTGTTTCTTGTACGGCTTGCATTCCAGTTCATGTCTGAGGAGCCTGTTCATCATACGGGTTGGTGAAGAAAAAAATTGCTGATTTGACCCCCCCATTCTTCCCCTGTATTTTCACATTATGCTCATTTATTTAAGTTGGAGCTACGGTAATCCAAATATGTCTAGTCTCGTGTAAAATTTTACTTGAAATCGAGTTATGTTGGTGGTATCCAACGCACGGGTTGGTGAATGAAGATGTTGCTGATTTTACTCCATTACCCCATATTTTTGAGTTAAACCCATTTAGATATGCTCGGCGAAGACTACGCGAGTATAGGCTCAATCTCACGCAAAATTTTGTAAGGAACCGAACGAAGGTGGTTTTTTGAATTCTACTTCTGGAGTTTTTGATGGAATGCCACTCTTTAGATAGTAAACGTTAAATCAACTTCGTTAATCGAATCGTACGGTGGATCTACTCGATAACTCGGAAAATTTTGCATTGGATAGATTAGGCCTATTTTATTGATCTTGTACCACTATAAACTAAAATATCTGTGAATATTCTATCATACAGGAAGAAGTGGTGTAAACTCAGCAACATTTCAAAGACTCGTGCGGTTCATACAACGAGTACATTTGGTTTCGAGGGATTTTTTTCATAAGGAGTGTATCGAAAATAAGCTATCCACAAACTTTCTTTCAAATTATGTTGAAAACCGATATTTTATTCATACAAAAAATTGCTCCTTTATTGTACGAGGTTAAACTTGAACATAATGAAGACCGGATGAAATTTAAGTTATTCCTTCACGAATTTTCGAACTTTGGATCGACTACTCTTTATCAAGTTCCGGATAAGTGTTGCATCGCATTTTTTGGACGCTTGAGCCCAAATTTTTTTGAACTCCTGCATGTTCCCAGCTGCCTTACCAGTCTTCTTGAAGACCCTCTTCACGATTGCCTAGTAACGTTCGATGGGTCGAAGTTGAGGGCAATTTGGTGGATTGATATTTTTCTCAACGAAATCTATACCCTTTTCCGCAAGCCAATTGAGAGTCGTTTTGGCATAGTGAGCCGACGCTAAATCCGGCCAAAACAGTGGAAGTGTACTATGCTTCTTATATAAAGGCAACAATCTCTTCTGGAGACGCTCAGATCGATAGATTTCCGCATTTATAGTTTCGGTAGTGTAAAAAATGGTTGACTTCAAACCACAGGAACATATTGCTTGCCATACCAGTACCTTTCGACCGAATTTCTCCACTTGAATCGACCTGTCCGCATCGCTCACATCCTCCCCAACGATGGCAATAAAGTATTGTGGACCTGGACTCGCATGATGAATTCCAAACCGCTTCGCCAATTTTCGCATAGTAATACCCTTCTCACTTAGCCATGTGTCCAGAATCTTAATTTTCACTTCCTTTTCAATACGCGACATTTTGAAAACGCAGAATTTGAACCGCACAAACAAGTAAACAAAAGAAAGCTGACAGTCAAACGCACAGCATGCAGTCAAAGCATTGAAAACCATCACAAATACATGCGTAACGCAAATGTATGTGGATAGCTTATGTTCGATACACTCCTTATCTCCGTCAGCTGAGCATAACAAATGCTATTTTTCACTCATTTCGTGTTATTTGGATCTGAAATATTGAAATCTTTCGTGATTAATGTATTTTTTCCACATTGGCAATGGATTGGATTGTTATATTTATGCTGTTATAAAATGTATTATTAATTCAAATACTTTTTTTTTATTCCTTTATTATCGAGATTTTCAGCCCAGGGCTGGTTCATCTCCCATCTTAGTCACTCAAATACCTTTTGGGTATTTTCGTAACTTGTCCGGGGGTGAGATTCGAACTCGTGACTTTGGCGTGAGAGGTATGGATGTTAACCACTACGTCGGGGTGTTAACCACTACGTCGCCCCCCTTTCAAAATAACTTTTTTATATCAAATACTTTTTATATGACGCACTTCCATATTAGAATCTTTTTTGTTTGTTTTCTTATTAGTTTAAGATTTAAACAAAAAATAAAAAAAATCAGGGCTTCGTCTTTGTTTTGTGTATTGGGGTACAATTAAAAAAAATCGCATTGCGACCGTCACGTAATGTGGTCAGGTTTTGAGCGCTAACATCTCAGTCATTTCTCAAAAGATTTCTAAAAGTTTTACACCAATAGATCGGAAAGATTTCTAGGGGCTGCAAAATGGTGAGTCGACAACTGTGATGGAGCGTGCGTCCCCGCAACATAGCTCTGGTCCTCACAAGTTCCTACCTCATGCTTCCACGGGTCAGCAGATGACAAAGACCGCCAGCTAAGGGTTGCGTACTTAGCTGGTAGTGCAGCCTGGGCACTGTTGTCCTTCTGACTTCAGCTAGATTGAGGAGGTGCGTGCTGAGCGTCTGTCCACCAAGGAGGTCTGTTCACCAGCGGCTGAGTAAGAAACGCTGTACCTCGGCAGCTATACCTTAGGAGACAGTCCCACCAATGCAATGTAGGCAGCGCGGTAAGATAGCATGCTGAAGTCTTACCCTACCACGAAAAATGTAAGTATTCTTTATTTCTTTATACGGTATATAATTTTGGATTATCCATGGAATCAGAAGACATGCAGATAGTACACATGTTATTCTCATTTTATATTATAACATCCCTTCACAATATTTTTTATGCTATTTTCAGCTTCGCATTTATCCATCATCGTAAGTTTTAGTCCACATACCTCCCATGGAGCGAGATAAGGCGCTATAACCTTGGCAATTATTGCCACGCTTTTGGTTCAAATGCCAAAAGTTCACCCACAGGCAAAAGGAGCATAAACTAATCTTTCTAGCATCTATGCTCCCAACGATAAGGTACAAATTATCACACTGTATAACTAAACATGGAAGCGTTTGGTACGGGAGGTCCACGCTTTCTTCCTTCCCTTGATTCAGAGTAGTAAAGCGATTTTAGATCTTTCTGGAATCGCTCTATTTCTTGGAATCCTCTCTGCGGCACATACTACGCAGTTGGCCTGGCCGATGACAAGAAAAATGATGAATTCAAGAAACCATCATTTTCCAGGATGCCTTCAAGAATTGGCTGCGTTAGTATGAGATTAGATTAGATTAGAATAGATCGGAAATATTTCTAGGCATGAACTTCAAGAGAGAACATTGCTGGTTTTGGGTCAAATAACATTGAAAAAATCAAAAAAGGTTAAGACTTATTTTAAAAAGTATATTAACCCTCTCTGGCCTAAGGGGTCATACATGACCCTAGAAGGAAATTGGATGTATGAAATCAAAGACGGAATAAAAGTGGCAAATTTGGTCTATACCATTTTTTTTATAATTTTCTGATCCGCTACGTCATTCAAACTATCTGGCGTACAGTTGTAACAGTAACTTTTAGGCAATACATAGTTACAATAAATATTCAAACATGTTCAATTAATATTCTTCAAGGTCAACAAACATTATAAAGCAATATGACATGTTGTCATGTTCTGAGTCATCCAAACTATCCTTGAGTTCAGAACATAGGACCCACAGTTGCAACAAAAGCTGGGCTATGCAAAGACACGCTGTGTATTGAAACTAATTCATTGGATATCTTGAAAGACTTTCGGATGTTCTAGGTTATCCAAACTATTTTGGAACTCAAAACTGAAAATCTACAGTTGTAACTGTAGCTTTCTGAACCAAACAAAGTAACAATATGTATTTTACCAATTTCAGTGAGTTTTATTGAAGGTTAACAGATAGAATAAGATATCTTGGGATGTTCTAGGTCACCAAAACTTAGATTAGCTTTATAACCTGCGAAAGGTGACGATATGCATTAAAACACGTTCAGTGAATCTTCTGTAAGGTCACCAGTCATTATCGGATTACCTTGGGATGTTCAAGTTCATAAAAACTGACTTGAGTTCAGAGCATTAGATAAACAGCAGTAACTTTAGCCTTTTGGGCTGTACAAAACTATGGAACTATTCAAACATATTCAATGAACATTCTGAAACGTCGACAGTCATCATAGGATAATCTTTATAGTATAGGGTCATTCGAAACTTAAGGTCTGCAATTGTAATGGACTGTACAAAGTTACCCAAGCAACACAACTTGTTATATAATGATCAAAAATTCATCTTTAAGATATGATCTCTTGTATTTTTCTAGTACGCATAACTTATTTTTGGTATCTTATATGACCAAAACAGCGCAATACATTGATCTATTTGAAACATTTTTAAGGTCACACAAGAAGTTTTTAGATACAGATTAAGGACAAATAATACGTTCTCAAGATGCTTTGAATATCATGTTTTCAACATGATGATGCTTTATTTTGGTAATTTCTAACATCATAATAACAAATAGGTTATGATTAAGTAATACCAAAGTAAAAACAATTGCAGATCTTTAGAGCATTATAATAACATACTCATGATGGTCCATTGCAAATTATTTGAGTTAGTTATTATAACATCATAATAACCATATTAGAGCATCTTCTTAGTGAAATGTCATTTGGCTCCAGAAATTTTACGTGTCTTGTGGACTATCACAATGAATCAACCTTCGAATCAACTGCTAATGGTGAATCTTATTGCATGCCTTCCCGAGCAGGAGACAACAACATATGAATACATAATTTTTATCTTGATAACTGGCCTTGGTATAAAAGAGCTCAGATTAAGAGGTAAAATACCTAAGCAAAATATCTGGAATTGCAAGCAAAATATAATATATTTTTTGATTATTGACCAAGAAGATGTTTTTGGTGTTACTTGGGTAAGTTAGTTTGTTTGGCATGAATATCCCAAGATTATCTCATATGTCTGTTGGTCTCGTTGGGGTTTGAATATATATCTTAACATTGTAAAGCTGATGGAGCTACTGTTACAACTGTAGATCTTAAGTTCTGAACTCCAGGACAGTTTGGCCGACCTAACGCATCTCAAAAAAATTATCCTACTTTTTTCAATCATTGCTATGTTATTGAGCACCAATTTAATCAGAACATACCAAATTGTACAATATGAATGGCTTACATTTATTTGCATAGTTCTACGTCATCATTTCGAACAACCGAATGGGGCTGTACCATACCTTGTAGTTTTTCTCTAAAGTTTTAATGGCTATCAACTACGCCTTCTCCCTCGTTATCTCAATACATCCGATGGATTTTAAGCTATGATATTTTCAAAACCCCTGTATTTTACACAAATGTAGCAAAGATTTCGAGACCTGTAAATAAAACACGTTTGCCCATAACGAGGACACTGGTCGTGGAAATGCTCTATAATCAGACGAAGGCTATATGGTTTCAATAATAGGGTCTACTCATGCTGGCATTCCCTGCTAGAGACATTGAACAAATTTGTTTCAAGAAGAACAAGTATTGATTCCAATAATCAGTACGTTCGCTGTGTGTGATGGTAGTTTACTTTATTGAGAAAATAAGATCAATTTTGGTCTCGGAAAGAAGATCCATAAAGTAATGGATTTGAAACCTAACTATAATGTTGTAGTTTATTCACTGAATATTTGAAGAAAATCCGACTAAAAGTGAATTTTTGGCGACCACTTTTGTTTGTCTGTTTTTTTTGTCGAGTATAGTCTTTAGGTAAATAAAAATCTATTGCAGGGTAATTTATACAATTCTTTGTGATATTGTATGTGACAATATTAAATTTGATCCTCTAAGTTTCTTTCAAACAACTCTCAGAACCTTTTTATGGGCAATTTTTCTTCTTCTCAGAGAAGATCTCTATTGATTTGATTGGTATACAGTAAGATTTGATTGTTTGCAAATCTCATCTACACACGAAAATATCAATTTTACACGAGACGATTTACTTGAACGAACTAGAACTAAAATTTAAACTTAAACTAATAAACTAAAATTCAATGTAAAATCAAGTGTCCTGAATCAGAAACAGACGCATCTCGACAAAAGATTAGTTAGATTGAATTTTCTGTTTCTGTTTAATTAACTTTTGTCTCTTTTGACTGATTCTTATGCCTTTAAGCCTGTTCGCATATGTCGGTATCAGGCCACCAACATTAACATGACTTTTTGTATTTACATGACTTTATGAACATTCAAAATTAGTCATAGATAAGGCTTACAAAATCACGAACGGAGTAACTGAATTATTCGATGTAATTTTGTTGATTAATGATATCTGAAAAAAGCACTTCAACCAACCGTACTTATTTCCAACAAAAAATAGCCACCGATTAAACAATCCAGTTCAACTGCTATTCATCAGCTTTATTTGAGCTTGTATTCTAAAATCCCCCTTAGCCATTGCAGAAAATCCCATTATGGTACATGCAATCATAATCACGGATCAACCATTTAATGACCCCATAATTACCTTGCAGCTGAGTCATGTAGGCATCGCTGTTCTGATTGTCGAAATCACCCCCACCGCCGGTGTCATGGTGGTGATAGGAAGACGCCGGAAACTGATCATACAGTGAGTGAATCTGGTTCACATTTAGCCCCACCGGTGATGCGGACGCTGATGCTAATATGTTAGGCCGCTCGTCTTCGAGCGTTCGTTCCGAGTGCTGCTCGTACACATTGTAAATTCTGGCAACGCATGTGAACTATCGGAAACGATGTCATGTGTCGTTTGGTCGGTAGGGTGAGAATAGAATTCATTAGAACGATTGTTATTATAATTTTGAATGATAGATTACCTTCAGTTTCGTATGTCCCACGTAGTGGTTGCTGACCTGAAAGAACAATCCCACCGTCGATGTTTCTAGCCCATTATCAGGATCTCGGACGATGGAGTATAGCACGGTTTGCTTCGGACTGACCTGTGAATGTGATGACACATGCACATTATTGGAAACCCTCCAGGGTACAAATGAATGGTATGCAGATGTAATAATGATTAACATTGTATGGTGGTCCCATAAGACGCCATCTTACCTCATTACTATTGACAAACCAGGTCAGATTGGCCGCAGGTTTTGAATAGTAAGACGTACAGTTTCCCATCAAAAGGTCTCCTATCCGGTAGTATGGCTTCAGGCCACTGATGAGCGGTTTACTCATTGGAATGTCTGAAAATACACAACATATGGCGTTAAGTTTCTATATTATATTTTTTTTCCAATTTTCGCAAGAATTGATGGTTGATTTCGGTACAAGCAGTAAGGTTTTCTGTATATTTTTTGTTCTAATCAGTTCTTGGCATATAAGCCATGATTGGCATGATTATTTTTTTTATGATATAAACTTCACGCGGAACAGCGTGCCAGACATTGGATAGAATAGATTTCATTAGGCTTAAGAGGTAGTTCACTAGAAAGCAATGGCAATCACGAAGACACTATAGATACTATTTATCTGACTCAGAAGGTTCCGATTTGTCATATAGTTTTCTATCTTGTGCTGCGTCATCATTCCTAAGTTCTATGATATGTAAAAAGTTGTTTGGCTGTCTCAGAGTCATGAAGTTGTTCCGTATTTTGATCGTTTCGTTTTCGTAAACATGAATTTTTTGTGAAAAAAATATTACAGGAATGATCTCACATTTTGTTTCAAATGCGCTCAGTTGATTACATACGACTACGAGTACATGTATTCGATTCTCCTTTTCTAAAACTTTGTGTTAGTTTTCTCATTTTGTTCGTTTAACGTTTCGTTTTTGAGAATTTTCCTACGCATATATATAAATCAACATAGATTCTTGTGTCCTAAAAGCCACTCGCATGTGCCGGTCTCAGAGCACCAAAATTCACATGACTTATTGGTTTTGTGTAATGTATAACCCCGAAAACAGGCAGGTATGTATAATACTTACTCACTACTTCCATTTCACTGGATACGATTGACGTGTGAAAGGAGGGCGAATCTGCGGACACTTCACAGCTGTACTTGCCCGACATCGTTGGTTCCACTGCGGTTAGCATCAAATGACTTCCGTTAGAGTGCGAACGCTAGTGAAGGGAAGAAAATATATATATGATGGTTAGGGTACTTGATTTCGTTTCCATTTGGAGCCTAGGTTTTGTTTCAAAGATGGAATGTTCGCCACGATATGTCTTAGTTGAGATGTTACACATTATGCAGTTTTGAAATATTTTGGGGGTTATTCAAGAGTCAAACAGGCTTTTGTCATACTGAAATTAAAAAAGTCACGTCACAGAGACGAATCAAGCGGCTGGCTAGGCAGCGAATGCAGTCGTGTGCTATGCCAAGCCCGTGGAGAATTCTAGTCAGCTGGTTGGCGAACCACAAGGAGCGAAACATTTGTGATCCAGTTGGTAGCCATATGGCGATATATGTAAAGGGTGTCCACGATGAAATTGCCACACACAAAATTGATTCGCAAAATTCGAGTTTTCATCCGATTGCCATCAAATTTTCAGGAATTGAGAAATAACTATTAAACTTCATTTTACCATTTTACTCGTATTTTATTTACAGTCCATACGCAAATGCCCGCACCTTGGCCTTAACCCCGGCCATAAGATTCTGCACAACCTGTGAATCAACCGTTTTTTGCATGTAAACCCATACTTTCTTCAGTTCCTCGACTGTCTTCACTACCTTAGGTCGTTTAAGAAGGTGCTGCTTCATAATCGCCCAGTACTTCTCGATGGAGCGGAGCTCCGGAGTGTTGGGAGGGTTGAACATTTTCGGCACGAAATTGACCTTATTGTCCGCATACCACTTCAGCACGTTCCTGGAGTAGTGGCATGAGGCCAAATCCGGCCAGAAGATTGTTGGGACGTTGTGGGCCTTCAGGAGAGGAAGCAGCCGCTTGTGGAGGCACTCTTTTATGTACATCTGTCCGTTCATCGTGTCCTGGGTCACGAAAGGTGCACTCCGCTTCCCGCACGTGCAGATGGCTTGCCAAAACCAGGAATTTCTTCGCCGAATTTGGACATCTTCTGAGTGCGGACATGCTCCGGAACGCTGAACTTATCCTTGGCCGTGAAAAACAGGTTGCCGGGGATCTGTTTGAAGTCGGCCTTCACATATGTTTCGTCGTCCATGATGCAGCATTCAACTTTCGTCAGCATGTTGAGGTACAACTTCCTGGCACGGGTTTTGCGGACTTGTTCTGCTTCTCGTCGCGATTAGGGGCCTTTTGTACCTTGAACGTTCGAAGCCCAGCCTTAGTTTTGGCCTTCTGGACAAAGCTTCGGCTTAGGTGCAGCTTCTTAGCCACATCCCGAACGGAGGCGTTCGGATTTCGGTTGAAGGCCCCAACTACGCGGTTGTGATTTTTGGTGTTGTACGGAATACTTTTTCCTTCACTTCTGGGCTTCCGATCGGTGGTCAACCGTTCCTCGAACCGGTTAATCACTCGCGACACCGTGGAATTCGCAATTCCCAACGTTTTAGCGATGGAACGATGCGAGAGATCCTTGTTCTCGTGATGAATGCGCACCAGAATGCGAGTGTTATACTGAATTCTTATGATAATTTGCTCATACATGACGACTAACTAACTCGTAAATCCTAGCCGATCCTCAATTTTGACCGATTTATGTTCACAGAACACCAAACATTAATAAAATCATGTTTCAATAATGAAAGCGACTAAGAGTCAAATAGAGATTTACGACACTGTGAATCACGTTACTAGTCAGCAGGCTAGTAACGTGATTCTCTAATTGATTTGCCTAGCAGTGATTTTTCTCACTTTGCTAGTACAAATGTCACTTCAACTCTCGGAATAACCCCTAATTTCCTAATGTGGTTTTCTGAATGTAAACACAAATACCTAGCTCGAATTTTCATGACGATTTGTTTGATTTGATTTGTTGACTGACTATTAACCACCGTTGTCACTCAGCTGGGTGAAAATCATGCTCTCTCTCTCAAACAGGTTGTCGATGAGTAGCGAATCGTTCACATTTTCATCTCCCCTTTTTCGTCGATAATTCATTATCCACTCTCTTGCATATGCGAAAATATCTCTCTCCACAATTCAACGAACATATTTTCTCATGTCACATTTTTCACTGAAAACATGCTTAGATCGTATACGAGGAGCAAAAACCTAAAATAAGGCCAAGTCGGTGCACATTGGTACCGCCATGGACCATCATTATAGAATTATAATGTCAGAATAAAACAAGCATGAAGACGGGTGCATTTTCAGGTGTCAAAAAGTAAGTGAAAAATAATTATCGGCATCTAGAAAATGAAACGATTTATCAGCTACTCATGCTCTCCGAAAATTATAAATCGCCGTTGCTTTTCTCGCGAAAACTGCTGTGAGCGTATAATTGTCTCGCGCTTCTCACATTCTCATTTGCTTCTCCAAGCGGGTGAAAAATGTCGTTTCTCTTCTCAAGTAGGCGAAAATTTCGGTCTCTGATTTAATTTGATTCAAATCGGTTATTAAACGAAAATGTTTTTGTTTTCTCCAATAATTAAACGACCATCACACCTTGTGATTGGCCCCAATGACATCTTTATTGTTTTTTGTTCTCAATTGTTTATGCATAAGACTTAAGTTCCATTATAACGGAGCCGAGTCCTTGTTCATTTTCACAATGATATAAGGCATGTTCGCGACAAAGTCTGGACACCCCTAAATACGTATATCTTTGAAAATACTTCATTAATGCGTGACATATTTCGCAGACTGATGAATGTATGTCTGTTCATTGTGTAAATTTTTTACACAATACAATTGTGTATTGTGTTCATTGTGTAAAAACAATTTTTGGTGAAACTACAAGCTTTTAGATCGATGATGGCGTCGAAAGAAGAGCAAGTGCGAAAAGCAATTGTGTGCGGTCGCAATAAAAATTCGGGTTTGTCAGTAAGAAAACTTGTAGAAAAGCTTAGTTTTCCTGCAAGCTCTGTCCATAACGTTCTTAAATCTTTCGTTACACGTTTGACAACTGCCAGGAATGTTGGGAGCGGAACAAAAACGGATGTGAGGAACCACCACAAAGACGCGAAGTTGAAGTAAATATTGCAGAAGAGACTAGATCTTTTAATAGGTACTGTGGCTAGAAAAATAAAAATGTCCCCAAGGACCGGCAAGGTATGAAGTCGTTCAAGGTCAAAACTGCACCGAACCGTAATGATAAACAGAGTGTGATGGCTAAGACCCGGGCTCCTGCTTGATAATGGATGATGAAACTTATTTGCTGGAAGACTTTAAGCAGCTTCTCGGAATATCTTATTATAGTGCCATGCAACAGATCGGCGTAGAGGAGCATTTCAGGACGAAGAAAACGGGAAAAGTTTCCCAAAAATTATTTGGCTTGATAGGCAATATGCAGCTGGTCGTACAAGCCATATCTTCATCACTACCGGATCGTTAAATAAAAAAATATGTCGTGCATAATGCCCAAAGAAGCGATTGTTACCATGCCATGACACTCCGTCGCTCTTCTGGCCTGATTTGACATCTTGTCACTACGCCAAAGATGTTTTAAAATTTTATAAAGCGAATGGAGTCCATGTTGTACCGAAACAGGCGAATCCACCTAACTGCCCGGAGTGGCGACCTATCGAGCGGTATTGGACTCTCCTGAAGAGAGAACTCTCTCAATATACAACATGCTACAACTATAAGAAAAAAATCGAAAATCTTGGACAAAAGCAGCTAAATTGGTTGCAGAGATGTCTGCACAGACCCTTGGATGGCTTTATGGTTGGAGTAAATTCAAAAGTTCGTAGTTTTTTCATGCAGCCTAATTAAGTAACTGTAATTGGCTTTTTAGATGACTAATAATGCACAATAAAATGAATAAAAATACGTTTTGGGTTGAACTAACAGCAAAGTTGTTTTATTATGAATTTAATCTGTCCAGATTTGGTCGTGAACAAGCCTTAATAACAAGTTAGATAGTAAAGCTAAGGGAAGCCGGAAAACTCTCGGTTATGTCGAGGTGAGCTTTTACAATGATGAGGGTAGGAATGGGCAAGTAGGGGTCTTAGCGTTGATTTTCAACAGCATATTGGCGATGCGGTATTCTTGTTGTTGGTCAGGCGTAGGCTGCGTTAATCTGTAATGATACGATCAAATCGGAATTACGTAGGAGGGAACTAGGTTCTAACTTTTTTCTTAGTGTTTCAAACTTCAGGCTTTCGCAATTAGAGTATTGCTTGCTCTTAACTTAGTGTTCGAAATGCACTTCCACAGTTATGAATTGAGAGCTTTCGATGCCAGGTACCATTTAGGCATTGGTATGATTGTGTGGCAAGCACAATCATACCCTATGCCCAGGGAGTCGAGAAATTTTTCTTAACGAAAAATTCTTAGACCAGTTCGCAAATCGAACCCAGTCACCTCCAGCATGATGTAGCTTTGTAGCTGAGCCTTTACCGACTGAGCTAAGGGAGGACCCAAGGGAGACTAGGTGGACATGTCAAAAGCTTGATAGCTAAGCGGGGATCAAACAAAAATTTCTTTTTGTTTTTAAAACTTATAGGTTAGGCCCATATAGTCTAAGTCCAGCTTGCCCAGCACATCTCTTGTGTCTTCCTTCTCTAGTTTCCCTCGGGCCCGAAGGGATGCGCAATGATTTCGTCATCGAGGCAACACCAGACAACGTGGTTCATATCCAATGACATCTATATAAGGTCTGTGGCAACGCACTGCTTGCTTGTATTGGAAGCAAAAATAATGTAAACATTGCTGAGCCGACGAGTGATGACGTAACACTATTGAACTTACTATTGGTGGCATAGGTTCCGATAAAAAAAACCCGTCAAACGTTAATTACAAATGCTGAATTGTGGAAATAATTATGATACAAATGCGATTTATTGTCATACAATAAACAATCACGGAGCGAACGAATCGAAATAAATAGTATGACGTAGCACTTTCCGAGCTTTTGTGTAGCGTGCGCAAGGAGTGTAGTGGTATTAGGGTCATGAGCAAATTTTGCTCATTTCACTAATATTGTTGTGGCTACTGGGCCAGACCTTATATAGACGTCATTGGTTCATATCCTGATAACCTGATCCACAGCTTCATTGACTAGTGGTTGACAGGTCTTTTCGATAGTAATGAGAGCCTATTGAGTAGTGATTGCACAATAGACGACACATTACCTGTATAAAATCCAGGCTAATGTCCAACCATGATTTTTTCCATACCATTGGACTCCTCGGCTTCCAATAATGCGAGTATCACGAGATAGTATTTCCATCCATTTCTTTGATGATCTGCATTCGAATGCATAGCCTTAGTTTGGGATAACCAGTTTTTACATATTGAGGATGTATGTTTCACCAGAGAGATCGCAGCAAGCCCCACTTTTGAATTAACGTGTTTTACTTTTGCTCCGTCGATTTTGCGAAACCAAATATTTTGTTCAGTTTACAAAACAAAATATTGAAATCAAACATTGATTCATTGATTGGAAGTGAATCGAAAGTGACTGTGCAAAGAGTGGTTCCAGTGAACCTGGTGTTTCGTAATGTGTGTTAACGTTTGTTTCGGGTTATGTGGCAATACGCCACCAGGCTACAGTTCCCCGATCAGGACCGAATAACTTGATAACGTTTGCATTCAAAAAATGGACAAAAATTGCCGATTTTTCATGGGTTCACTTTCACTCGCACTGACCCATGCAGCATCAGTCATAGTAACCCATGAGTCAGCAGAAAAAAAAATGACAGCTCTATCAGTCGAACTATAACCATGATGACAAAAACAGTGAAGCAACTCCGTTCAGAAGTGTGCGCGTTCAAAGAACGGCACCCCGCCGCGTTGAAAACGGACTTCGCGCGGCACTTTGTGGACGCCGGATACGCCCGTTCCGGCATCTACAACATCTTGGCTGACAACCCTAAACTATCGTTCAGAAGTTCCAAAGGCTGCTGAAGAGGGCAACCGAGGGAAAAGTGGCTACATCGCTGCGTGCGCTTGGCCGGGAGGTTGGTTCAAACCGGCCAAACAGTGGAAAAGTACTTGGCGAACATGAACATACATGTCAGGAAGCGGAAGTCGCGGCCACTGGTTTCGGAGCTGCAGGAAATGACGCAGCAGTAGCGGCTGAATAAGATGGTCAACTCGATTTTGGATGGAAACGACTGGCAGGACAATTCGTATTTTAATTCCTCCACGAAGGAATTGAGCTCTGAGGTGAAGTTCATTTCACACACCAAGTTCCCCAAGAAGGTGCTACTGTGGCTGACAATCAGCGAGAAGGGGATGTCAAAGCCGCTCTCCTTGCGCTCCGGACTCGCCATCAACGGGGAAATTTATAGTACGAAATGCCTGCCAGAAGTTGCGTCGTTCATCAAGAAATACCATAAGGACAAAGACGCGGTGTTCTGGTCGGATCTGGCGTCGGCCCACTGCTCGAAGCGACCGTTGAAGGAGATGGAGCGGCTATCGATATCGATGTGGTACCCAAGTCGGTGAACCCGCCGAACGTACCACAGCTGCGTCCCATAGAGAATTTCTAGGCCAACCTGAAGCGAAAGATCAATTCCAACAATTTTGTCGCAAAAACTGAGGAGGAATTGATAAATAAAAGATAGAATTTTTTTGCGAGTAAGCTTAAATGATTAATTTCCCATGGAAGGTAATTTATCAAAAGCAATTATCTGTTTTAGCTTTTTTGTATCACCATCCGAAAAAAGTCCAGTTTTTTTAAATACAAACGTTATATATAACTC
>JASCZW010012064.1:0-29761 GCA_034211315.2 Aedes japonicus
TTGTAATAAAATGTTCAATTGACGAGAAAAAAATAATAATAAATGATCTTGTTATCACCATGCCGCATGTTTATGAATTTTATAGATATAACCTTCTTATTATTAAAGCAGAATCAAATTCGTCCCATCATTGAGGCATACGCAATTTCTATGATATAGTCTATGATTTGGACCCTTCAAACATAAATCTTTTAGATCTGATGCATATACAAGTTAAATGATAAACACAATGCACTCAATCTATATGGAATGGGAAGCAGAAATAATATGGTCGTCACTCATACAAACACAAATGTATGTAAAGGTACTTAGTTCAATTTAATTTTATACTGTCCAGTCTTTCCGCTTGGCGAAACATGGTTCGAAAATGTTGCTTTTCTGCTGAAAGCCAATCCGAATCTTCCATTCTGCTTTCAAGCCCGATCTCCAATTGGCCGCAGGAACTTGGTTAAGTAGAAGCACATACACTTCCGGCCAACGCTGGAAATTCAACTATATTCCCGGTGACCTTCAACACTTCAGCATACTTTTCCACTTATAAACGGTATCAGTGCGCTAGCAGCTCCTATTTATCGCAGCAAATGTTCACTCCGCGAAACTTTCTTCAGACCAATTGTAAACGTCATGAAGAGATTTTATCAAAAAACCAACCGTACTTAACGTTAAAATGCATTCGAAATCGAATAATCTACACTGTTCAATGTTGTACAGACTTTAAATTAATTTAAAATCAATCAAAAATATGTATTTTCGAGAGAGTCCTGTTTTCGATTAATCTGTATGCACAGAAAAAAATTATGAATTTTAACATGCGCGTTAAATATCGCCTCGTTTTATTCCAATCCAAAGGAAGCGTAAACAACAAAATTGTTTGCAATCTTTCATGCGCCATACAACAATGTTTGCAATTTTCCATACAATAGCCTAGATTCAGACATTATCTGGCTTATAAATTTCGGCCAAATCTAGCATTCCCTTCATGTGCAGTAGATAACGCCGAAAATTACACGTTGCTTTCAAATTCTATAACACACAGCTTTGCTTGTGCCCTAACGCGTATCTTTTATTGGGGTAAATGGTAATTTAAATCCGAACAATTTGTAGACAGTTTAGGAAGAGCCAAGCCGTGGTTTGTAAATTCGTGTCAAATTGATATCAAGCACAACATTTATAGATTTAGATCAATAGTATCGCATTACCTATCAAGGTTATCGAATATCCTGCCAACAAGGTCTAGTATTTTATTCCCCGTTCCACCTGATAGCAAGGACGAGCCTAGCACCACTGTTGATCTGTAGTAGAAACACTTGAAATTTGGTCATAGAGAACGGTCCGCAAGTATAAGCCCCATTCAGTTATTTTCGTTATTCAAATTTTTCCAATTTCCTTACTAGTTGGAAAAGTTGGTTCGTTTTTGATACACTTGGAGGTGTCCGTAAAACACATTCAGATGCCACCGGGAAGCTTGTTGAATGGTAAGGTTGTGAAGTTGGTCCACCCTACTGCTTGAACAAACGAATGAAAGGGAAACATAGAAATGATAATGATGCAAAATGATGATAGTAATGATGATGATGATGATGATGATGATAAAAAAGTGGATACTGCCAAGCGTGGGCCCTTCTTCGACAAGGGCTATTATATGATAGCTGATATGGTAGCGCAGCGCAGCAGCACAAGGACCATCGTCGGCGTGTTTTTGTATGTGTGCCTATAGACAATCTTCTCAAGTTTCTTCAATCTTCAATTTCCCCATTAAAGGAGCGCTTTGGAGATCAATCATCCGCTTATTTGCATCCTCGACCGTTTGTCGCATGACGGCATTGTGGGGGTTGAAGGTGGGTAAGCAAAAGTGAGGACCAATTTCGTCGAGAAAAATAATCTGATCAACTATCGGCCCGTGCACCGTCGATGGGGGAATGTTCCGAGAATAACGAGCACGGTTATGTGGGTCACACGTTAAGGGTGACAGTTGCTTGTTTATCATTGTGCATTGATAGATTACTGTATCGTTGCAAGTTGAAAAGGATCGCCAGGAGGTATGTATCTCCTGAGGTTAAAAAGTTGGAACTTCAACTGGATGAGCGATGGTCAACCCAGGTTCAAGAGGTGACAATTCTCTGGTGGTCGACTAAATAAACAAACAACATGTTTGGATTGATGTGGCTTGAAGTTTCTAGAATTCAACACGTACAATGGATGTTTTTTATTTGATTTTGAATAGAATAACTCTGTTCTGGAAAATCTGACAACGACCATCTTTGGATTGGATGAAACTTTGCACATTTCTTAGGTAGGGGAAAACAATTGTGTTTCATTTGTCTAGAGATTCTGACGGTACCAGACTAACTTTTGGAAAGTCCGATTGATTGTATGTTCAAACATAAGTTTTTCAAAGTATCATAGCTCAATATCCCCAAGTGGTTTTGAAATTGCGTTTAACTAAAGTTGCAGAGATTCAATACGCAAAAATCATCCATTGAGGAAGAAATCATTAAAAAATAATACTGATTTTTTAAATTGCCAGAGTCTCTATCGAACGATTTTGATGTTTTGGAAAACTTCCAGGTAATATGGCAACAAACAATAATTGATTAAGAATGTAGGAATTTCAAATAAAACAGTTTTTATTAGACAACCTCTTAATGGATTTTCGAAAATTTATGTTTTGGTAACAAAAGTCGAGTGAAAATTTAAAGGTCATTTTTTAAATTGCAACTTCCCTAATTTCAAATTCCTAAGTGCAAGAGATGGTTGACAAAGTCAAAAATGTGCCCAACCGTGATGACATGCAAAATTTCACAGCAAAAAATCGTGCTAAGGAGCTATACACCAATT
The DNA here is from genome assembly GCA_034211315.2 of Aedes japonicus. NCBI lineage: Eukaryota > Metazoa > Arthropoda > Insecta > Diptera > Culicidae > Aedes > Aedes japonicus. The sequence goes on from JASCZW010012064.1 coordinate 2,839, forward strand.
TTTTGCAAACATTTCCTTGTGGACGACGAAACATACGTACTCGAAGTTTTTAAACAGATTCGGAGTCTGGTTTTCAATACCGCAATGCAAAGAAGCGCCGTTGAAGAGCTTTTCCGGACAAAGAAGGTTTCCAAATTCCCAAAAAAGTACTTGATTTGGCAGGCCATATGCAGTTGTGGTTGAAAATCTAAAAGTTTCGTCTCTACCGGCACTATCAAAAAAGATGTGTACGAGACAGAATGTTTGCAAAAGCTACCGTTTATCAGAAACCACGACTCTCCAGCTCTGTTTTGGACTGATTTGGTCTCTTATCACAATGCGAAATCCACCTTGGAATGGTATAAGGTACCAGAGATCAAATACGTGCCAAAAACAACCAATCCACCAAACTGTCCAGAGCCTTGCCTAATAGTGAAATACTGGGCTCTAGTTAAGCGGAAACTCTTCGAAACTAAGAAGAAAGCAAATGGAGAAGATGAAGAACAGTGAAGGCGTGCGTATTTTAGGATACCGTACTTAACCTCATGGCGGGTGTAGGGGAGAACAGTACAAACCGCACTGTTGGGGTAGAATGATCCACTCAATTAATATACTCAAGTTTTCAAAACTATAGCTCTAATGGTATGATATTTTATCAATTTTCAAATAGAACAGCATAACTCATAGTTTGGTAGTTTAATAAGGCACTAGGGGCTGTTTTCTTCACCCCCACTTAAGCGTTAAACCAGGTCCAACTATATGGGTAAACCTGGTTTACAATTTAAACGGAGCTGAAGAAATCGGCCCCTAATAACCAAAATATGATCAAAAGGAAGGAAATAAGCTTGTATCATGCGTTAATATCCATGGTTCACTTCACAAATATTGCACACAACAAAACTTCAAGATAGTGTTAAAACTTCACTATAATTCCACGTATTTTCAGAATATTTAGACAAAACCATGCAGAACTAAATCTGGGACAGAACGCACCGTGTCGCTATGTATACGTCTACACGCTAAGAAAAAAGTACCCAGTGAAGCGTTTAAGTGTGTGAAGCCAACGCTGGGTATACATAACTTACTTCTGGTAAAATTCTACTCAAAATTAAGTAATTTGAACCCAATGGTATATAAACACAATTAACACCAACGTGCTTCCCACACTTAACAGCTCTTTGGATACTTTTTTATAAGCATGTATATAGTGAGGAGTTGGCAACATATCACAACGTTTTGCGCAACCTCTTTATTCTATACTCATTGACTGCTTGGCTACCAAACAGAGCTAAGAGAACGTGCCGATATATTGCAACCTCCTCATCTTAGAACTCTAATGAATAACTTTTTATAGCGATGTTTTTACTTTTTACAAGCGGTGCATGCTATAGGTCGGTATCGTGTTCGAAAAAATTCTTTTTCTATCGCAAACCCATGTTAAATTCCGTTTACTGAAACGGAAAAGTAAAGATTCGAAAAGAAATTTCTGCAGTTGTATCCACCTGAAAAGAACGAAAAATAAAATTGGAATTTGTAAGGTTTCCACGCATACTAATGGGAGCTGTCACTTTTACTTTCGGAAAAAATATTCCGCTCAATTAATCCGTATGTGAAGATGACATTTCGTTCCGTGCAGATCAATTGTAAAAATTCCGCTTGGTAAAATTGAACGAAATTCCGTAACCTCTTTACTTTAAACTTACCTCTTTAATTAAACGGACGTTTTACCCCGGAGTCATCTTGGGATCAAATTGGATAAGGTTTAAAAAATCATGAAAAATCATCGTTTTGAATTTAAATCACATTTGATCTACATCGAAAACATCGAAATGCACCATACTCAATAACTTAACGGCTTAACTCAGAAAGAATGAGACACACAAAAAATAATCACCAAAAATTCATTTTAAATCGGATACTTCTCAAATTTTCTGGGATTAAATAACTATATATAAGCTATGTTTTGGCATTATGTATTTAAAGAATTTCCTCCCCTAACATGAATACTCGTACGTTTCTCTTAACACTGGATTGTATTTGGATTCGATTTGCATTGGATTTTGATTGGATTTGGATTGGATTTGGATTGAATTTAGATTGGATTCAGATTGGATTTGAATTGGATTAGGTTTGGAGCTGGATTTGGATTGGATTTGGATTGGATTTGGATTGGGATTGGATTTGGATTTAATTTGGATTGGATTTGGATTGATTTGGATTGATTGGATTGGATTTGGATTGGATTTGGATTGGATTTGATTGGATTTGGATTGGATTTGAATTGGATTTGGATTGGATTTGAATTGGATTGATTTGGATTGGATTTGGATTGGATTTGGATTGGATTTGGATTGGATTTGGATTGGATTTGATTGGATTTGATTGGATTTGGATTGGATTTGGATTGGATTTGGATTGGATTTGATTGATTTGATTGATTTGGATTGATTTGGATTGGATTTGGATTGGATTTGGATTGGATTTAGATTGGATTTGGATTGGATTTGAATTGGATTTGATTGATTAGGATTGGACTGGATTTGGATTGGATTTGGATTGGATTTAGATTGATTGGATTGGGATTGATTTGGATTGGATTTGGATTGGATTTGATTGGATTTGGATTGATTTGGATTGGATTTGGATTGGATTTGGATTGGATTTGGATTGAATTAAGATTGGATTCGATTGGATTTGGATTGATTTGGATTGATTGCAATTGGACTGGATTTGGATTGATTTGGATTGATTTGGATTGGATTTGGATTGATTTGATTGGATTTGGATTGGATTTGATTGATTTGGATTGGATTTGGATTGATTTGGATTGGATTTGATTGGATTTGGATTGGATTTGGATTGATTTGGATTGGATTGGATTGATTTGGATTGGATTTGGATTGGATTTGGATTGGATTTGGATTGGATTTGGATTGGATTTGGATTGATTTGGATTGGATTTGGATTGGATTTGGATTGGATTTGATTGGATTGGATTTGGATTGATTTGGATTGGATTTGGATTGGATTTGGATTGGATTTGATTGGATTTGGATTGGATTTGGATTGGATTTGGATTGGATTTGGATTGGATTTGGATTGATTTGGATTGGATTTGGATTGGATTTGGATTGGATTTGGATTGATTGGATTGGATTTGGATTGATTGGATTGGATTTGGATTGGATTTGATTGGATTGGATTGGATTTGGATTGATTGGATTGGATTTGGATTGGATTTGATTGGATTTGGATTGGATTTGGATTGGATTTGGATTGGATTTGGATTGGATTTGGATTGGATTTGGATTGGATTTGGATTGGATTTGGATTGGATTTGGATTGGATTTGGATTGATTGATTTGGATTGATTGGATTGGATTTGGATTGATTGGATTGATTTGGATTGGATTTGGATTGGATTTGGATTGATTTGGATTGATGATTTGGATTGGATTTGATTGGATTTGGATTGATTGGATTGGATTTGGATTGATTGGATTGGATTTGGATTGGATTTGGATTGGATTTGGATTGATTTGGATTGGATTTGGATTGGATTTGGATTGATTTGGATTGGATTTGGATTGGATTTGGATTGGATTTGGATTGGATTTGGATTGGTTTGATTGATTGGATTGATTTGATTGGATTTGATTGATTTGGATTGATTTGGATTGATTTGGATTGGATTGGATTGATTTGGATTGGATTTGGATTGGATTTGGATTGGATTTGGATTGGATTTGGATTGATTTGGATTGGATTTGGATTGGATTTGGATTGGATTTGATTGGATTTGGATTGGATTTGGATTGGATTTGGATTGGATTGGATTGGATTTGGATTGGATTTGGATTGGATTTGGATTGGATTTGGATTGGATTTGGATTGGATTGGATTGGATTGGATTGATTGGATTGATTTGATTGATTTGATTGATTGGATTGGATTTGGATTGGATTTGGATTGATTTGGATTGGATTTGGATTGGATTTGGATTGGATTTGATTGATTGGATTGATTTGGATTGATTTGGATTGGATTTGATTGAATTTAGATTGATTCGGATTGGATTTGAATTGATTTGGATTGGATTTGGATTGACTGGATTGGATTTGGATTGGATTTGATTGGATTTGGATTGGATTTGGATTGGATTTGGATTGGATTTGGATTGGATTTGGATTGGATTTGGATTGGATTATGGATTGGATTTGGATTGGATTTGGATTGGATTTGGATTGGATTTGGATTGGATTTGGATTGGATTTGGATTGAATTTAGATTGGATTTGGATTGGATTTGAATTGGATTTGGATTGGATTAGGATTGTAATCTGGCATTTGGATTGAGATTTGGATTAGGATTTAGCATTGGATTTGGATTAGGGATTGGATTTGGATTTAGATTTGTTTAGAGCGCACAATTTCAAACCGATCCTACGCAAAATATGCTATGTCCACGTAAACAAACTCCCTGAACTGTCAAAACAGTCTAGTGTCGAATTGGCCCCTTAGTGTTCTTTAAGTACTTCCATTGCTCTTAATCGGGGGCTTTCTTTGCCATTCCAAAGCGTCGAATTACACAGTGTGTGTGAAGCACCCAGGGCAGTTGATTAATTTTACACGAATTTCCCACCCAAAAAGATACTCCGACGCACAGTAATTCCATTCCATAAGAAACGCGGAAAAACGTCTTAAAATGGATTTTACACAGCTAAGTAATGTGTTTCCAAGTCATTTTGTGCCACTGATTTCAAATATGTTATCTTAATTGTCATATTAAGCCATTAAGCCACACTTTCGAGATATGGCCACTTTATGGTCTCCTGTAGTATCCGGAACATCCAAAAAAGTGGTAAATTCATTAGTCTCGTTAAAGCAACACAATGCTTTTCAAAATCATTTATACATGAAATGTAATAAGCTAAGCATTGTGGAGAACAATGTTTGGCTCTGAGTTTCCGGTTCATGGTCTTCCGGAAGTTCCGGAACATCCGTAAAATTTGACGATTCAGCTGTTCGAAACCAAAAAGATAAAGTGGATCTTAGTATTTCGCATTATTTTGTAGGTTTGTTTCTTTCGAAAAATATATGACTTGAATTTTTCATTTTAACATTAGGGTGTCCTTTTTTAAATAGGATGGTCCAAAATACTAAAGTTTAAATAATATATGTTTCTTAAAGAATTATAATTTTTAAATTTTTTTTGATGAAAAATAATAAGTTATAGTCTTAAGAATTAGTATGAATATAAAATCAAAAAGTAATTATTTAAATCAATTAAAGATATGTCCTGTATTTATTATTTTTGGCGTCGACTTCAATTTTCATGTTAATTTCAGTAAAGGAAATTTAGACGATTTAACGTTTAGTCATTATAATGATTCTTATGGTTTATAACGATATGTATCCCCTCCCCCCCCCCCTTTCACAACAGAAGGGTGTGCAGATCGCTAGGAAATTCGATTTTTGATCTGAGGCCCGGGGTACTAAGTGATACATACTATTCGACTAAACTAGCGAGGACTGTATATTTTTGGGTTTAACTTATCAGCTTTTGGAAGATAAAAAAATAACAAAATTTCATCCGCATGTTGTCTACGACGCAGCAAAAATGGTAAGATAAACGTATGAAACGTATGAAATGACAACATTAACTGAAATTTATCACTTTGAAAAAGCGAAGTATGGCAGTGCATCTTTCCAAGATGCCAGGATGCATGATCGTTTTTTTTAAAGATTTCGGCATAGGCGTTGCCAGGATTTCAAAAAGGGGAGGGGGGGGGTTGGGGTGAGAAGCTTTTTGTTTGTTTTAAATGTAATTAAACTAATTACTATAATACTAACTTTTCGAAAACTTTCGAGTGCCCATTTATTGTACTTCTAGATAAAAACGCATCAAATAGCTGCTTTAAACTGCTAACAAATTACAAAAACCGTTGTGCAATTCACACATTGTGCACTCAATTCACCCGCAGCACCTTTTTCAAAATCAAATTAGGAATGAGAAGTAATGAACATCGTCATTGATAGTACCTTTCGGCAAATAAAAATGTTAAATCTTAGTTCATACGAGTCTTTTCGACTTCTAGTGGTGTGTATTTGCTTGAAGAAATTTTTGCCAATGAACCTATTCAATTATTCTTGTTTTATGCCATGCCAGATACATTTTCAAGCTAAGTTTGAAGTTTTGGAGCGAAATTGTTGTTCACATAGTTGTTTTTAATAACAAGACGCTTTTCGTGGGGTAAATGAAAACTAGGGTGGCCCTTATTTTCAGGGAAATTTAAAATCTCATTTTTTTAGTTTCTAAAATAAAGACATGCATCTTTCCGAAAATTTTTAGAATAAATAATTTCAAGCAACATTGATGGTATAGTTTATTCTGTACCTTTTGATATAACCAAATTAGAGCATTTTTTTCTACTTAGCTTAGGGTGTTCCTATAAAAATCAATTATTTTGCTGTAACTTTTTTATTCAAAATTTTTCAAAAAATTTGTGTTCCTATTGGTGTGCTTTTGGTGTGCTGAAATTGTCTCCATCGTTGAAATACGAGATAAAAAAGTTAGAGCAAAAACTCTAATTCGGTCATATCAGAAGGTACAAAAAGAATTATGCCATCAAAGTTGCTTGAAATTTTCTCCAGTTTTCAAATATGATATGCAATAATAAAAATGCTTTTTGAATGCTGTTAAGAAATATTGTTCAAAAAAAGCATTTGAAAATGGTCTATTTTGTTTACCAACACCATACTAACTTTTGTTTAACATACGATAGAGACACTTTAAGCACACCAAAAGTTGTAACTTTTATTGTTCTAGAATCAATGCAAAGTCAATTTTGCTGAAAAATTTGAGATAAAAATGTTACAGGAAAATAACTGATTTTTATAGGGGCACCCTTAGCTACGTAGGAAAAAATGCTCTTATTCGGTCTTATCAAAAGGTACAGACAAAATTATGAAATCAAAGTTGCTTGAAATTATTTTTTCCACAATTTTTTTCAAAAATGTAAGCTTTTGTTTCTGCAAATAAAAAGTTAGATTTTCGATTTCTCTGAAAATAAGAACCACCCTAGTTTTCATTCACCCCATAAGAAGCTCCTTGTTATAAGAAATAACTTTTTTGAAGACAATTTCGCTCCAAAACTTCATACTTCGGCTGAAAATGTATCTCTCCAGCTAAATTCGCATTCTGGACCACTGACTGTGCATTGTCATGCAAAATAGTAACCGAGTGCTTTTAAGTATGTATTCTATCCGGTGATCCGTTTTGTTATGAAGGTTCTTCTGTTTTTAAACACAGAACCGCAGAACCATCGCTTATTCAGCCGGTCTTCTTTTAAGCTCTCCACCGATTGCTTGTCGATCTGCGAAATTTGGAAGGCGTCTGCATTGAGTTATCTCAAATTATAATAATCCGTCCAATATATCACAAAACATTACTAATGGCAGAGCGGATTGGAAATAATGAAATCAATTTGTATAAGACGAAGTCTCGCCCGGTTGGTGTTAAGCCGATGAGCATGGACATCAATAGAAACATAAAGTTGCCAGAAGGCACGAAATGCATTTACGGACTTTTATTTTTTACGAAATCTATCAATTGCAAGTTTTTAATGGATTCTCATAGATTGTGCTTTAGAAACTTAAATTTGATTGAAACATATATTAGTTACAGTAGTGCAATAGATTGAAGAATACAGTAGAAAAAATTGAGAGTTCCGAAAAAAGAGTTTGGTTCGAGCATTGACTGTGAAAGGTTGCGACGATGCTGTAATACGCACTATTTTCCTATCGGGCATGGCGCGCTTCGTTTTGTTTTGGTTATTTTTAATTCGGTGATACAAGTGATGCACAGTAAAAAAAAACAACAAAGCGTCTCTCAAGTGTTAATAAATTTAGCTTTGTTTTCCTAACGGAAAACCACCTTGACACTTTATGAGTGAATCCAATAGTATCCTTATTGTTGGTTTAACTGGGTTCAAATCGGATTTTCAGCAATATACAAAATCACCTTGTTTTTCCAATGAAAAGCCATTATACTTTGTGTGTGGCCCCAATAGTATCCTTACCAGGTCAAAGGTGACTGCTCTGTGACTCAATGAGCTATGAGCTACTGAACCATTTTTGACGGTTGTGTGCTGCTTTGGTTTTTTTACATACTCTAGGCTAGATAGCCCAAGTAACATTGCAAAAACCATCCAGCTTTATTAAGTTTTATTAGAGTTTAATGAAAGCAACTAGATATACACTTGGTTTTATTATGGCAGTAAGAGGTTCCAATAGGTTTCAAGTTTCAGTCAGGTTTCTGAGAACCTACACAGTTTGTTTAAAACGATCTGAAAACCTGTCTCCTAAAGTTTCTTTTACTCCTATCAAAGGTTTTATTTTGGCTTTATGAACTCGTGAAATCCTGTTTTAAAATGCCGTTTCAGGGCTCATTCAAATGATCCTAATATGGTCAGTTGGAAAAGCATTTTAGAACCATTTTGTCGCCAATAAATTCATTAAACGTCAAATTGGCATTGAGAAAAGCCGCCAAATGACCATATAGTTTCATAGTAGCCATTGCGAAGATAAATTGGCTTTTTGGATTTTGGCGAAACAAAGTTCCCGAAATACTACAACCTTTTGCTAAGATACTATTTACTGTTAAATGAATAAGGAGAGCAGAGAATAGAACAAAGCAGAACAACAAAAACCAACCACGATATCACAAGGAAGTTTGACAGCTGTGGCCATTTCGCCCAATGCTTGTTTTGATAGCAGCCAATAGGTTTTGTGAAGGTTCTCATGTGGTCATAACATCTTTCACTAGATCATTTTCAAAATCGGTATGGTCTTGTAAGGTTGTATACATTTGTTTGCACAACCGTTTATAGAGTGGGCCACTGTGTGGCAAAACGACCAAAGGCAGGTCACAGGGACCACCTAACTACTAAAGCCCTAAGTAGTTAGACATAGTGGGTGCTGAATAAGCACAAGAGCCCCCTCCCCGAAGAAATACCGAAAGGTGGTTCCGGGGAGGGCCGGGGCTTAAGGCACGGGTGGGTTTTTAGTGGGTCGAGGAGTTAGCACCCTCATCCCCACACCCTGAGTTCTTCAAGTGTCTGGTTGCAGATTTTCCATCCCTTCTGAAACAAAAAAAAAAGTGTGTCCACGGTTAAATTTCATCACTTTAAACTCGTCCTCAAAAACAAGTCTCTCAACCGATTGTGTGAAATATTCAGGGAATAAAATACAATGTATAATCTTGGTATAGGTAATTTTGTTTCACTGTATTTCTTTACCAAATCCAAAGGCCCGATCCTTCTTCTTAATACCACGCATACGATTGTGTTCAACGCTTGAACTAGCCTTTTTCCGCTTTCAACCATGACTTCAACATTTCCTGTTCTGTAGTGACAATTTTATGATGCTTACGAAGTTCGTGCTTCATTATAGCCCAATATTTGTCAATAGGCCACAACTCTAGAAAGTTTAGGGGACTAAGATCCTTCGGCACAAAATTGACACCACTCCAGAACATCCTTGTAGTAGTGACTAGAAGCTAGGTCCGGCCAAAAAATGTAGGAACGTTGTGTGTTTTGAGAAACGGAAGCAGTCGTTTTATCAGGCATTCATTAATGTATACTTGACCATTCAAAGTTGAAGCTGTCACGAAAGGCTTGCTCCGTTTACCACACGAACAAATCCCCTGCCAAATCGTGAATTTCTTGGGGAACTTTGACACTTGCTGTTTCCTGAGAAACTCTGGAACATCAAACTTGCACAGTGAAAATACATGAAATTTATTGGCAACGTATTCAAACAAGTAACTCAATAAATTATGACATAATGGTTTATTCAATCTAATTTTGTATTTAAATGAACGGAAATAATCATTTCACTGCTCATCATTCAGAGCTGAATCCTATAACATTTACTTTTCAAAAATTCTTCTACATTAAATCGAAACGGCATTTAAGAATATACCCCTCAAGTATTATCCAATTACATGTCCTTTAAAATTACATGCATTTAACGTAAAATCATTTGACCGTACAGCACACGGTGCACTGGCTCATAAGCATTAAGGCAGCCATTACTGTAAGTTCGACTTGAGTGTCTAAGCATTAAAAAATTGTTTAAAAAGTGAAAATGTTGTGTAATTTTTGTTATCTGCTTTGCGAGAATGTTTCTAGTTACTTACGACACATTCGCATACACCGAAGTTTAAAGTTGTTCGAGTGCTCGGTCAATAATTGCAAAATAGTGTTTATGTGCTACAGATCATTCCGGCAGCATCTGAGGCAGCGACATTTAGAAACTACGGGTGGACCTCTGCGGAAGTGTACACTTGCAACATGTACTTATGAGGAAACCGATCTTTGCAAACTTATAAAACATGCACAAAACATATATCTGAGGGCCATCCTGTGTATTGCCCTCTAAGGTGCCCTAGACAGAAACCCTTTGCAACATACAATAGCCTCCGTTTACATAAGTTGTATTATCATAAATTTGATTTCAAAAAATTTAAAACATCTTCCAGTAACTGTACCAAGTCAGTTGACCAGGAAAATATACCCGATAAATCGCCAGCCGAAACTTTGGCAGGAAATTTTCATGAAACAACTGGAGTTGAAGAAAATAATAAGGAATCGTTAAGATCATCGCTTGAAAAATTGTTCGCGAGTTTATTTTTGAAACTTCTTTCAAAACACCACATATCTGAAACTGCCTTACAGGAAATAGTGGAGGCTCTAAGTGAACTTGTTGTTGCGCAAAATAAATTAATAGAATTTAAATGTGAAGTAGTGTCTGATGAACTGAAGTTATCTGAAGTGTCTAAAACGAAAATACTCAAGGCCGTGTGTGATAATTCTTTACAAAACATGTTTGGACCTGATGGTAGCTTTCGTTCCCCACACATGCGAAAAAAAATTTATTGCGAAACATTTTCATTTGTATCTCCAGAAAAAAATCCACTGCAAAGAGATAGAGATCACAATGAATGCTTTTATTATTACGTACCAATACTTGAAACATTGAAGAACTTATTAAATGACAAGCAAGTGTATGAAGCCTTTTTTCGTGAAAAAATTGCAGTTCCGGGATATCTTTGCCACTGATGGCCTTAAGTTTAAAAACAGCTCCTTTTTCAATAAGAAAACATTAAATCATTTCATCAATCAAGATGCCGCGGAGGTCGTTGTAAATGCGATAGGAAACGCAAGTGCGCGACACAAATTTCTTTGTGTGTACATGGTACTCGGAAACCTCGACCCACATTTGCGTGTTTTAACCGACAATGTTCAGTTAATTTTACTCTGTAAAAATAAAGATTTTTTATATTTTGGTATGAACAGTGTGTTCAGGAGGCTGGTTGGCGTAGCCTGGGCATGGAGACGCTGGTTGGCGTAGCCTGGGCAATGTTGTCAATCCGACAATAGCGAAGTGAGGGGGTGCGACCGGTACATCATATCATAATTTTCCATTCTCATATCTTTCAGGTCTTCCAGGTCGTCAGGTATTACAAAATAATTTAAAATTTAAAATTCTTTTTTTTCATGGCGGTCATACATTGCCTAAATTTTCTGGTTCATAATGGATGCGCAAGTTTGTCTACAATTGCAACAAAACAGCAGTCGGCACACATGTAATTTTCAATTCATATTACAATATACCCTCACTATATATTTTATCTTATAGGACATTGTTTATTCATAGCCTAATTCTGTATATTTCATTACATTTATTACGCCAGAAAGGTAAATTTCTCTCAGGTACCATACAGTTTAGGAGAGAAGGTCTTGCGGTTATAGGATGATCATCTTCTGGTAGAAGCAGCAGTAAGAATGGGGATCAATTTTCAGTTGTATCTAGCACCGTCGGAGTGGCCTTCTGAAAGTAGCAATGGATGTATATATAGATGTGTAGATACTAGTATGTGTTATTATATGATGCATGTTTTTTACAAGCTCTAGCATATTTTCATTAATAGAAATGTTGACGACTCTCTCGACCACTCAACCTTTAATTCCTTCATTATATTTTCCATTAAATGGCGTAATATGACCTTAACATTTCAGTACACGATCATCAACTACTATTTGAGCGGTTCAGAGGAACACAGCTGTTCATCATTATTAATTGCATATCATAAATATAATATTATGGAAGAAGTAATAAAATAATTAATAAAATTTTAATTGCTTCAGATTGGTGATCCGGCCGGTATAATTATTTTATTACATTATATCAAATAATAATCAAAATTAATAAATGCTCTTCATTCCAGATGGTTACATATCTATATGTCATGATTAAATACGTAATAATATAATATTATGGTTTTATATACAATTGAATGCTTTATTGATATTTATACCTCAATGAATAACAAGATGACCTTCACATTCCAGAGATACAGTCACCTATCAGTGATACAAAGTGGTACGAAGCTGCATATTATTATTACTGCCTTAATATTATTATTTCAGCAGGTTAATTAATTTAGTTTAACATGGTTATCATAGGCTCGTGAACTCCAACTATTACATAATTTAAATATCCTTATATAATTTTTGCTCTACTATATATTCATATATAACATATTATTATTACATTACATCTATATTTATATAAATATAATAAATACTGGGTTGGGAGGGAGCACCAGGGTATCATTCAAGCTGAAACTGGACGATGGTTTGATTGACTGCCTGAGTCTAGAGGAACAAACAGTATCATTTCTTATCCTACCGATTCGAGTGTGGTGCTGCGAGTTCTACTCCAACAGTTTCAGGGAGAGTGACGCGCCCTTCTTAACAAGCCATCCTGTAGAAAGCTTAATGAGTATTGCGAATTGTGTTATTCGATTTGTTGGATCATATCGTTGGAAGGAGATTCTTAATTTCCCGTGGATTTCGTGTAAGTGTCTCTGCTTACGGGTCCACCCTCCGTTTTTGGCCCTTCATACAGCGATAGTGCGAATTCAGATCGGTGGCCAAATTTGATCTTGCTATTAAGTGGAGCTGCATCCAAGCCAAGGGCTAGAGGGGATGGTGGCTACCATAGATACAGAGATACAGATACAACAGTGTGTTCAGGAGGCTGGTGGATGACCTCAAAGTGTTAGAAGAAGACGGGATTGATGTTCAAGTTAATCGTTCAAACGAAAAGATTTTTGGATCAGTGTTTACTACCATGAACTACAATCTAGGGGCACATCAGATCGCAGGACTCGTCGAAAATTTTTCTAGGAGCTCTCATTTTTGTCGCAGCTGCTATATCGATCACGCTTCATTTGCAAAGGACCCTCTGAGTACTGCTGGGAAAAGGACACCTGCGACTAATGATCAGGACTTGACGATCATAAGACAAAATCCTTGTACAATTCCATACAGAGGAGTGAACTACGATTCTATTTTTAACGAACTCCAGCATTTCAACATTTTCGACTGTGGCACTGCTCCTTGTGTTGCCCACGACACATTCGAAGGATGGACGAATTATGATATCTTTCTTATATTTAAACGTATGATAAGTGAGCAAACATTATCTGCAAGTTACTTGCAAGGCAGAGCAAATAGTGTTTTTGAACAGTTAAAGATCAATACCACGATAGATTTCAACTTTACACGTAAATCTAAAAATTTCAAGGCCAAAGCATGTGATATTTGGCATCATACAAATAATACCGTTTATTTTTATTCAAAAAGCAGTGGATTACAGTGATCCAATGATTTTGATGCTGCTGCTGATCAAAAAGATCACAGATACGATAACTTCTCCAGTTCTTACCGAAACTCAGATTCGAATACTAGCAGCTGACATAACAGAATATTTAGAAACGCAATTCACTCCAATTCACTGGTCCCCTCCGTCAAAAACATCACTTTTGTACGCACTATCCTCAGCTTATGCTGTGGATGGGTCCCTTGATGACGTATTGTACGCTTTTCTGCGAGAGAAAACATTGCTTTTTCAAACGATGTTTGAGAAGTACTCTGAATTTCAAAAATGTTACAAAATTCTGTAGCGAACAGCACCAACTCTACCACGGTATCCTAAGTATGCAGAACAGTCGCTTTCAAAATAATTTTCTCGTTGAAAACTACACGGAAACCATTGAAGACCTCCCCATGCGTACGCAAAGTTTTTTACGTGATCTGAGCCTAGATGATAGCTCAAACATGTACTTGGACAAAGGCACTTACTTAGGCTACAGCTATGCAAACAATTCCTTTTTATTCATGAACCATGACGAATTTGGTGAAGTATTTTTTGTGATGCAAATAAAACTGATAATTTACAACAAACAAACTCGACGAATCTCAGTTTTGGGCAATGAAGTCACAGTTTGCAATGTACATGAGAAAGGTTTGATGGAAATCGTATCTAATGATGAGGGTAATGAGAAATGGATATTTAAAAATATTGATGAATTCGTAGGCCGGGCACCTATAGCATCACTGGAAGAGAATAGAAAGCAATACTTGTTTACGAAACATTCCATTCCTTTCATTTAGATAATCTTTTCACATAAATAATCAACAGTTATGGAGAAAATATCTGTATTTAAAGCATGTGATGTTACTCGTAGAGTGCGTCACGTTGTACCTTCAGTGGGAAGTATTCGTAGTTTGCTCGAAAAAGGTAAGTAGTTTCTATTACTGTTATCAGCGTTCTTTTTTACTGAACTATGTTTTACACCATACTTTCAGGATCATACACTTTCAAGAAGCAGTTTTCACAAATTGTGCTGGAGAATAATGGTTGTCCAATCACTAGCGATCTGGCACTGAATGCGTTCGCAAACGATTTGCTCATGCTGCTGACTCATGATGAAATTTGGACACCAAACTTACCATTTATCACGGCTCACGAAAGCTGCAACCAATCAGAAGGTAAATTTATTTTCGAAGAAAGCTTACAGAGTGATCCTTACAAATTTTCAAGATCACCAAAAATTGCACAACCAGTTTTAATTCACAAAAAAAAATTTAAAAAAACTAATCGTCAGTAACCATAACAACTAGTTAAGAAAAAACTCGCGACGTTCAATCTAAAACTACAATATTTCAGCGCCAATATTTCAACACGGCTGATCTGCTTTAGAAAAAAAAAATCCTTTAGCTATCAATTTCTCTGAAACAAAATACACACATGTAAATAGATCACACTGGAGAAGAACACCAACCAGCAAACATTTTCAGTTTGAAGTTTTTTATCTCTGACTTATCAGATAATATGGACAGAGCCTCTGTTACAAGCAGGGATGCCAGATATTTTTTTCAAACATCTGTGATAAAAATTTGAAATGTCTGGGAATGTCTTTAAAAGTCTGTAATTTTTTTTTTTACAATAATAGAATTCCTTCAACGAGAAGACGTAATAAGAGAGCGAGTTATGTCATTTTCGCTATTTGTGTGACTATGTAAACGTTTGTGATTCTTTTTCTTGGATTGTATGGACTTGGATTCTATCCCGCATAATGAAAAACAATTTGCTATATAGTCAAAACTTTATTTCGAATGTAAGATATATTATTACATTTTATGTTATGGTTATCGAATAATCTAATCTCATTTTCACCAAACAACCTCTACATTAACACATATTGATAATGTTTGCCAGATTGCCATTGAGAGGTTTTTTATTGTCTGCACTCGGTGTAGATTATATACCAACTGTTTGGCATAGAGTACAGCAAAAATTTTGTTCGTGAAAATCGCCATATTTTTATGGTAACCTAACTTAACCGCCTATTCAGCATATTGTTATTTGGCCTTTTACCATCTGACATATTGTTAAAACTATACAGGAGATTGTTAGTGTATCGTTGTCAACTATAACGGTAAATGTCGTAACAATAACGGAAGCGGTCGTCAACAATAAGGGAAATGGTCCAAGAATGGTTTGTGATTATGCGGGATGTTTCCTCCTGAACTTCAGACAAAATTCCTCATGAACTTTCTGGCAGTTACTTCTTATTTTCTTCGAAATTCACATTTAAGAACCCAACCTTACCCTTCAGAAACATTTGCAAAGTCTTTTCCTGAAGATAGTAACTTTCTAAACTCCTGATAAGCCCCATCCTGAACTACGAGGAAAATTTCCGCAAAACTTTGGGGAATTACTCTCCAAAATTTCTTGGAAAATCTTCTTAAAGTTGTAAAAAGTTTCTTCCTGAACTTATGAGAAGTTCTTTTCTGAACTGAGAAGTTCCTGCTTGAACTACTAGAAAGCTCCCCATCAGGAAGAAACTATCCACTTCTGGGTAGTTTCTTCCTGATTTTATCAACAGTATCTACCTGAACATCTGGGATTTTCCGAATTTCGCGAAGTTCTCATTCTGAAATGCTGGAATGTTCGATTAGAAACTTTAGGGACGCTCTCTAGCACTTCTGAGTAGTTAAAACTAAACTTTTGGTCTCTTCGGAACTTCTGAGAAGTCCTCTTATGTACTTCTGATGAGTTCTTTACTAAATTTTTGAAAAAAAAAAACGTTCTTGATCCTACAGGTAGTGCCCTCTCTGGTAAATTTCTTTCTGAAATTCGGGGGAGTTTTTTCTTGAGGTTATTCCTTCCAAACTTCTGATTGGTCCCATCCTGAACTGCGAGGAATTTTTTATTGAAACTTTGGGAAAGCCATCTCCGAAATTTGTAGGAAAATTCCTTTAAATTTATTCTTGAAGTTACTTCCTGGACTTCTGAACTTTTGGGAAGTTTTCTCCATAACTCTGAGGAAGTTTGTTCCGAAACTATTGGAAAATTCGTGCTCAAATTAGAGAGAATAACCCCCTATGCTCATGGAAAGATTAATTCTGTTCTCTCTAAAGAATTTTGAGAAATCTTTATTTTGAAATTTTGAAATGTTCTCCTCTGAGCTTTGCAAAATCTGCCTAACACTTCTTAGTGACCTTCCTGGTTAGTTCCCGTCTAAATTTTGGGGAAGTTTTTTTTTCTGAACTGCTTTAATGTTCAATCTTGATTTTCTGGGAAGAACTCCAAAGCCTCTGAGAAGTTCATAACATCAGAGAAGTCCTCTTCCCTCCACTTCGTTCTGAAGCTCTCCTGGTTCTTGGGGAAGTTCAGCCCTAAAATCTGGTATGTATGATCTTGAACTTCAGCAAATGTTCGGTCCTGAATTTTTCAAGGTTCTTCTTGCTTGGACTGCTTGCTCCCAATACTTCTGAGAAGTCTACCTGACCATCGGAGAAGTTTTTTTGTTCTGAGGAAGTCTCTTCCTCGGGAATTATTTTCCCGAAGCTCTCGGAAGTCGTCATCTAAACTTTCCAGGATGTACCCTAAATTGTGGGTCTTTTCTTTCTATACTTTTAGGAATCTAGGACTAATTCAGGAATATATTGCTAAATCTCTAGCACAAATCTACTGAAATGATGCATTTAGTAGTACTTTGAAAAATTCAGAGCTTTAAGATTAATTTTAATAGCTCAGAACTTTTACTGTTGTTCTGTTTCCCTAGTGGCAACCGACTGGGCTTTAGAGCAAATACTCAGACACCCCTTTTAACGATAAGTTTGTCAAGTATAATTTGTATTGTTGTGAACCTTGATTTTCATTTTGACCTAATGGCAAAGGACCAATATTAGGGACTCCATGTTACCCTCGGAAAGGGCCTATACGATACTTATCTGCAGGCCCATTGTGTCTCCAAGTGGCCCACCGCTTTCGTTTCTTCAAGGAATTCTACTCTAAATGATACCTACGATATTTAAAAAAAATCAACAAAGCTTCTTATGAATCTACAATACTGTTCAGATCCTTGTAAGTTTTAAATCCGAACTTCAGAAATACCTTTTATTTGAAATTTAAAAAATATTTCAAATGTCTGTAAAAGTCTGCAGCATAGATAAAATGTCTGCTAAATGTCTGCATCGTTGGAAAAGTCTGCAACATACATGAAAAGTCTGCAAATTTACAGACATGTCTGTGAATATGGCATCCCTGGTTACAAGCAGGTAGAGCAGTTTTGCCCTGATGAAATATTGGCGCTGATTTGAAGTACACGGTTGTTTGCGAAAACCCATTAATGGGTGAAAAACACCCATTTTTAAATAGCTCTCCTATCTGTCATAAAATGGGGGAATTTCTGAATCAGACAATGGGTAAAAAAATACCCATTAGAGAAAACCTCATACAATAACAAAAATTGGTGAAAAAAAGTTCAATGTTGGTGAAACACGGAAACATGATCATGGAGGAACTTAGAAAGAAGTTGAGCACAGATTCATACGGAAATCTAAAGGGTAAGGATTATTATGCTTATTTATTTGAAACGCTCATTTATTTTAAATATTATAAAGGTTATCCCTACCCAATTGATGGATGTGTATACATCTAAGAAAAATACGTTGGGTGATTTGGATCAGCACATCAAATTTGGACATAACCTCAACACTTCACTATCAACATTTGGGAACCTCAGCCGTCACATGTTTGAAGGATTTATTTCCAAAAGTATTTAGGTTAGTATTAGGTATATCAAAAAGGCATGAATAAACAGTACAACTATTTTCATTTTTATTTATTGCATTTATTCATTTAACACCATGACAACCATGAACTTATAATCTACCAAACTGCTACATAATCTATACGCAAAAATGGGTAATTTTTTACCCATTATGGAAAACCTGTTCTTCTGCAATGGGTGAATAAATACCCATTTTGTGACATACACTGCTTTTACCCATTAATGGGTAAACTCGATTTACCCATTAAATGGGGAGAGACACTTCTAGCGAAAATGGGTGTTTTTTCACCCATTAATGGGTTTTTTCAAACAACCGTGTAGACAAACTTCTGGCAAACGATTGTCTACATACATAATGAGTCTGTTTACGCTGCTATAATTGTTTTGTCTTTTTGACTTTACTGTGAGCCGTGTTTTGGCGCTGTCTCACCCACTCTCACAGGACACTTGAAAACATAGCTCACAGTAAAAGTCAATTTTTTTTATAGCGTGCACAGGCTCATATTTTTTATTTTCAGCGCCAACATTTCATGAGAGCATAAATGGTTTTCATAAAAATTTCTTTATCCGTTAATGTCTCTCAAGTAAAAGATTAACCTCCAAACTGAAACGGTCAGCTGGTAGAGACAACCTCCCTCTTTCTTACATTGTGCTTAATTTTCATATGTGTCGAACAATCGGGAGAAATTGACTGCGAAATACATTGTTTACAAAATCAAATTCGCACATTCGAAATGTTGGCGCAGAATTAACTTTTCTCATACGCACGGCCGGTGGAAGTTACTTATAACGAATTCGTTTTTGAACCTAGGTTGGAACTGTGAGCCGTGTTTAGGTGTTGTCTCACTCACTCCTACAGGATGCTAAAAAACATGGGGTGATTCAAATATGACGTCCATCAAATTTCAGGTTTTTATACCCCCCCCCCCCCTGTCACACTTTGTCACAAATATGACTACCCCCCCCCCCCCCCCCTTCCCCGTTGGATGTCACACTTATGAAAAAAGCATGTATGCACATTGTTGTTGTCAATTTCAATAATAACGTGTATTTTAGTTCAAATTGAATGATTTACATACTACATGTACAGTTCTTCTGTCCACGGATAGGTGAAGTGTGTTTTGATGGAAATTACTGGCAGAGATAAATCAAGATATTTGTAACAGATGGACTTATCGTTTGACAAGTTTTGTTCTGCAAAAAACGTAGTTTTTTTAAATAATTTTTTTAACTGCACTCATTTAAGAAACATGTCATTTTTAAATTTGAGATAATCTTAGTTGACAAGTAAAAAAAAAATTGACTGATTATGGTTCAGAAATGCCTATTCAATCAATAATTTCATTGTATATTTTTATTACTCTTGATAAATATTATAGGTGCAATAATTTTAGAAGATCCAAAAGCTTTATTAAAATATGCTGATATGTAACTTTCTTTCTAAATCCCATCGGTATAAGAGATTAACAACAATATTTTTACAACCATCGAAATAACGAGATTACGATTGATAAAATTTGAGAAATGGTGAGTTTTAGTTGAGTTTAAGACAATTTTAGCTTTTCCAAGAATACTGTACTTTAAAAATTCATAACTCATGAACCATTCGCGGCAATGCACTTACACATCTATGAGATAGCTCAGGTCTGAATGTGGAAACCGGTTTTTCCTCTACCCCTTTGTGCATAAGTAACACATTTTGTGCATGTGTTACCCCAATAATCGGGCAGACTATGGTTTACACACCAGTGACGGATCGCAGTTCAGCTCAGGTGTGTAATTTAAGCTTGCAATGCAAACCTTGTAAAGCATAAATTTAGATGTTAAAAGTGGTTGAAACTTTTCTAACTCAATAAGGAAAAAAGTTCTGGACAGATATTTTACACAACATTATTTTCACAGTTAAGGAAAATTGCCCGGAACAAACGAGAGAAAAGCCACCGTTTGTATCGCCAAAAAATTCAAACCAACTTTTTTGCGATTGAAAATTTGGATATATTGATATTGGATGTTTATCCATTTTTGAGATATGGAAAATTATATGGAAATATTCAAATTTTTTCTTGTAGAGAAGATGCACAAACATCATGGCTCGTAGTAAAGAAGTTCACCAGAAAAAGCTTGATTACTCCAGTTATTTACTGAATAAGTCCGAAAAAGTAATATGATTAGAAAGTGAGAAAAAGAAATGGGAATCATGAATATTCCAACAGAAATAATTGTTTTTGATTGCAAAATGTGATTTTTAGAACCATACAATTTGAAAGCGGTAGAGCTTTTCGTTCTTTAGAAATATATCGAGAATTTAGAGATTTACCTTGAAACAGTCTAAGGGAAATTCCACTGAAACTCTCCATACCAGGAGATCAAAGAAAGGATTCTATCCGGACATGGGTTCCAAGAAGATTTTCAAGATATGTGGGCAATAGACGATGTTATTTTTTTTCGATTTCTCCTGAGCCTCTAGAAGCTTTTGTGTAAAAAATTTGCCATTGCATTATTGTTCAGCTTGCTGAGAGATAATTTAAAGCACTTTCTACCACAAGATTGTTTTCCTTCCAAGACGTTCAGTTCGCGAATTAGTTTTTGGTCACAGTTAGCATAAAATTGTAAAAAATTGCATAAATTTCTTCCATACCTCAAAAGAGAAGCCAGATCCTATTTTGAAATTTCCATGTAGGCCTGGAATCAAAATTTCTGCAGATAAGATCATTATTGATTTTTTTCGCAAAGGATGGTGCTTTACACAAAGGGATTCCCGACCGTTTCTCTCCAACGCTGAAGTTGTAGTTCAACACTTAATCTATAGATTATTATTGCCGAAGTAAATTTCATAATTTTTATTGCCAAGTAAACCTCAAGCACTTTTCGATCTCGTTAATTATACACTTTTTTAGGCGGAAGCTGATTCCTACTGACCTCCAACCTCCAGCGGTTAAAGAGTGAGTTAGAACCAGCAGGAAAACGCAATTGGAAGAGCAAAATGGCTTCAACTGACCCCGAAACTCATGGGAGGCGCTCTCGCAAATGATCGCTCAGGCTCTGAAGGCATCAATTGGAAGCGTCAGCACAGCAGGCGGATCCGGATCCAGCCTCCGCAACTACGCTGGCCCATCACCAAAGCGTACCTCCGTTTTCCATGCTCGTAATACCACTCCACGGAAAGATGCGTCCGTCTCCGACTACTTCAAGAGGTTCGAGTGGGCATTGCAGCTGAGCCTCATTCCGGAAGCCAGTACGCGAACTATGCCAGAGTGCACATGGGGGCTGAGCTCAACAACGCACTGAAATTCCTGGTGAGTCCTCGTGACCCTGCCGACGTCACTTACGCAGATTTGCGGACCACACTCTCCGACCACTTCGATCGCTCAAAAACAAATTCGTCGATAGCATCAAATTTCGACACATCGTGCAGAATAAGGGCGAGATCTGTCGCCCAATTTGTACTTCGTTTGAAGCAAGGAGCCGCATACCGCGAATACGGCGGAATTCTTAGACCGGATGCTGATTGAACAATTTCTTCACGGGCTCGAGGCAAGAAATCTGTGCGACGAAATCATCGCAAAGAATCCAGCAACGTTTAAGGCCGCATACGAAATCGCGCAACACACTGGAAGCAACCCGTAACGCGGTACGGGAAGTCAACACCGGGACATCATCGATGGAACCGGAAGACACTGAATAAGCTAGGATACGAAACTCCAAGGACTAGGAAGTACAGTCGGGCTGCACCAACACCACAGCAGCAGCCGCATCTGGCGAGAATCATCGGATGGAAATCAACCAACGGGCAGTCAACGCTTCTGTAACGGCTGCGGAGGACACCACATGCGGAACCAATGTCGGTTCCGTGAAGCAGGCTGCAATACGTGCAACAAGAAAGGCCACATTGCCGGGTATGCCGAACGGGTCGTTCGAGGTACCAGAACTCCATGGATCAAGTAGAGATTGTCAGAGAATCCAGCCTCCGAAGTCGACGTAGTACAGACACTGGGACAGATCCACGATGTAACAGCGACCGGGAAGAAAATGATTAACGTTGAAATCGATGGACATCGCCTGCAAATGGAGCTGGATACGGGAGCGCCATGCGGAATCATTTCGGAGTCTAAGCTGAGGAGAATCAAGCCAAGATTTTCTCTGCTTCCGTCAGACGGGCAGTTCTCAAGTTATTCGGGCCATCGAATCAACTGCCTTGGTCGCATTCCCGTAAAAGTCGCGGTTGGATCAGCATCACGTAAGTTGAATGTTTACGTCGTTTCGGGAGAATCCGATCCTCTCTTTGGGCGTGAATGGATCGCCCAGTTCGCTGATCAGATTAACATAAACGAAATGTTTGCTCCGGAGACATCTGTCAACGCAGTCACTTCCACCGAACTCACTCCAATGCAAGAAGCGCAGCTGTCCGAACTGTTGGGCAACTACGAGGAGATCTTTAGTGAAGTTCCCGGAATGCTGAGCGGACCACCAGCAAAAGTGCACATGAAACCAGAGTATCTCCCATCTTGCTAAGGCACAGGATGTACCACTTGCTCTTCGAGATCGCTACGCAGCTGAATCGACAAAAAAATCATCGCAGGTTTCTACGAGAAGGTGGACTACTCGAATGGGCGTCACCGACTCACATCGTAGTGAAGATAAACGGAAGCATCCGAATCACTGGCAATTACAAGCCTACAGTCAATCCGAAGGATGATAGTCGACGAACATCCAATACCGAGGTCGAAACACTCATCAACAAGATGAGAGGGGCTTCTTTGTTCTGTCATCTCGACCTAACCGACATATACGCATCTTCCGATCGACAATGAGTTCCGTCATGTGCTCACCTCAATACGGTGACGCATGGTCTCATTCGCCCCACGAGAGCTGCATATGGCGCAGCGAATATACCCGCTGTTGGCAACGCCGAATGGAAACAGTCCTGCATGGCCTGGATAACGTCGTCAACTTTTACGATGACATCATCGTCTCCGCAGACAACCTGAACGATCTCTAGTAGCCCTCGCAGCGACCATGGACAGGCTAAAGCAAAACGGACTACGACTCAATAAATCCAATGCATGACTTCGCAACATCATCTCTTGACTGTCTTGGGCACAGAATCGATCGGCATGGCCTTCACAAATCGGACAAACACATCGAAGCAGTCCGTGATGCTCCACGACCGGCAAACGCAGACCAATTACAACTTTCCTGGGCAAGGCGACCTACTACAGTGCATTCATCCCGAATCTCATCTCAGGCTCGAAGTATTCGGGATATGCTAGCAACCGACACGTTCGAATGGACCCAGAAGCAGACAAGGCGTACCGAGATCTGAAACAGGCGCTTATTTGGAGCTGTTTTCACATGTCTATGGAACATTTCATATACTTTATGGTTATATTTTGTAGAGTTTAACGAGCAATTTTAGGGAGCATTTTTCAATTTGTTAATGAAAATTTGTCCAATCTTATGATGCATATACTCTTTTGCCATCTCACCAGTATTCACACACCACGGTTGGCTTGTTAATTGCGCAGCGGGTATACACTACAAAATGGATACGCATCGAACAGCGTTTGAATCAAATCAAAATTAAACGCCACCAAAAATGAACACAATAGGATTTTCAACAAAACCAAACTTCGACGAAGTTTCAGAATCAAGCACAGCTCGTGTGGTTCGTGCACATTGCCGATAAGAACTTGTATGACAACAGTAAACAATTTTTCGCACTCACACAACTAAGTAAAGAGTGTATTTTCATTAACCGTACACTCAAACTTTTCGACGCTTTTGTTTTTGTATTAACGCTGATAAATTTATATAAGCTAATGCAAAATTGTTGGATGTCACATTTTTATAACCCCCTCCCTGTCACATATTGTCACAAATTTGATACCCTCCCCCCCCTAAAGAGTGGACGTCATTTTGAATGACCCCCGACAGCTCTGATAAAAGTCAATTTTGTATAGCGTGCACAGGCTCATATATGTTAATTTTCATTATGCTCAGTAATCTTTTTATCCCTGAAACACACGCTCAAACGCAGTCAACCAAATTTATCCTCGCTCCCTCAGGAAACCGAATCAGAATAGACGTAATCTGTACCGTGTACATACAGTGATGTGACGAACTTACAAGCCAAATCAGTTCATCAAACTGATTCACATAAAGTCAAATGTAGCACCAATTTAAGCAATTTACTGCTCCCTCGTCAAATTTACTTAAACATGTTGACGCATGTCAAACCTGTTGTAATTCACGTTAAGTAAAAAGAGTAGCAAAGCAGGTTTAAAATGCAATTATAGAAGAACTCCAATTTATGAGGAGCTGCCAGGGAAAAGTCTGATATGGCATGTTTCATAGAAGTTCATTTTTTCGCACGGGTGCTCGGAATCAACTCAAAAAGCTTGATTTAGGTGGTTCTTGTTTTCCGTGATGTTAGTTGTTGACCATGTCACATATGAAAATGGCCTATTCTCTGTGTGGTTTGGCCAAACTAAATAATGATATATTTATAACTTTCTGTAGCGTATGTTAGAAACACTATTGAAACCTAATTGGAATTTATAATGCTCGATATATTTTCAAATTTAAATTCAGATGCGCTAGAATAAATATTTTTCAAATATGTTATTTTTATAATATTTATATTGATTGTTTCAGATACAAATATTTTATATTTTGATGTATAGATTTGTAAATAAATGATTGTAAGAATTAATTCTATCTTTCTTAAATTTATCAGGAACAGAAAATTTTCCTGAAACATCACCCAACTATTTTCAAAATTCTATAAATCCAGAGAGTATCACCGTGCCGTATCTGCACCAAGTTCAGCTAGCTCCAAATGTGGTATCATTTATTTCTGACCCTCAGGAAGGTTCATCAGTAGCAGATCCCATTGCTATGCAAATGTTGATCGACATGGACCACCAAACTGTAGAAGCAGGTAATGAACATTTTGAACCTGATTCGAACTTATCACCTGAGATAGGAGGGCTAGGGGTTCGTACGTTTGGATCTTTTTTAGGAACAGAACTTTCTTCTGAAAGCGTTATCAATACGTGAACAACTTAATTAACCATCTAAAATCGACGAATGTGCAAGTCATGGTAAATTAGTATTTATGTTTTGAGAAAAACAAGTTCAAATGATTACGATAATGTATTGTTGATAACAACAAACGTTGTAAAAAGGCAGATAAGATCGATACTTTTTTTGTTTTGTACATTTCACATAAAGTGGCAAGTGATGTGCTGTATGTACACAACGTTCTTAACAGTGCACATCTTCCAGTTCAATTTCCACTAGCTCAAGTTTTTCATCAGTCGTAGTGCGCTGTACACGCCTCTGTTATTGATCATATAGCAGTTAAAGAAAAATAACCTAAAAAAATAAAAGCGATTTCAATAGTAATAGATTTGAGTTCTATATTTAAGCTGTAGTAAGAATATTGTCATATTCTTACTACAGCTAGAATTCTCTAGGAAAATCTGATTTCATAATATCGATCCCAAAAAAGTTCATAGAAAACGAAAGTTTTGAGCTGCATGCATGATATGGAAAACTGTACAGTTATGCACTACATATATACTTCAAATTTTCGATAATTAAATCTATTGCAGATAGTTCGTTTTACTTGTTTGGTAACTGTTCTTAATTGGAATATTTTTCATGAATTATATTCCACTTCATTATTGTACTCCTAAGCTGCATCTTGCCTCCGTATTGCACTAATTTTTTCTATTATATACTTTTTTCAAATATAGCAAATGATGCATCGATGTTTTACGTATTTGCCGATAACACTCGAGTTACTGAAGGAACAACAGATATCATTGGGGCAATCCAAGACCTGATGTGTGTACAGTATGTACACAGTTTTATGTACCTCAGAAGTACGAAGCAAATTTTAGATTTGGTGCAGGAATATTTTCTTAAAATATTCTAATCAAGGATCCAAATCAACCGCGACGAGGATTGTCAAGCAACAACGGATTGTTGAGAAAGTAATTGCATCGTTGCCGGATCACGGAGAGGCAAATCATGGGCCAAGTGCATCTTCTTTCCGTAAGGTATGTTTCGCGATTATTACGTTTTACGTAATAATCGCGAAACTGTAGAGCTGGTGAATTCTTTAACATCATTCCGATGGGTTGGTGCGAAAGAAGTGGGTTGCCGAGGTGCGAGTGCAAAATGTCCTGCTGTTCCTTCGACTCCATTTTCGAAACTACGACACTTTTCAAAATGAATCTCACGCAATGTAAACAATGCACGCTGAGGTCATTTCACGCAAAATTTCGTTGAAATAAACCCAAAGGGCGAAATGTTACAGCTTATTGAAAGAGATGCAATTTAACGGTGGACACCCTTTACCAGTGCAACCAATGATGGTGGAATAATAATGACACACTATTTTGTGTCATTTATGATCCTTTCATCGAACTCGCCTTTATTC